>JAOTRH010232480.1:0-10126 GCA_034768845.1 Heliamphora exappendiculata
ATATATATATATATATATATATATATAGAGAGAGAGAGAGAGAGAGAGAGAGAGAGAGAAAATTCTAAAAAAAATAAATATATGAAAAGAAATACTAATAAAGAATAATTAAACTAATACTAAAAAAGAGAAGGAAGAGGAAATTGAATATTATAATGAAATTTAAAGATAATAACAAAAAGAAAATAAAATGCTATAAAAAGACATTATCCTAATGTAAAAAGAGAAGGAAAAGAAAAAGGAAGATAGCAAAAGAGCATTAAACTAATATTGTAAGAAATAAAAAATAAAATAAAATAAAATAGAAGACTAGAATATTAAGCTAAAGCTAAAGGTCATGTTAAACTAATAATTACAAGAAAATAAATACTAGAAAGAAAAAAAAAAGAAAAAAAAAGAAATACTAGAAAAAGAAATTGAATTAATATTAGGAAAAAAGAAAAGGAAAAGAAAACAAAAAAAATGAAAGATAAATAATTGGAGAATCATTAGAAAATATGAATATAGTATTAACAACTATATTCGCATGTATGTTAGTGCATTGATAATAACAATTAACAACAAGTAAGTTATAATTGCAAAAATATGTTAGCACTTAATTTAATGAATAGAATAAAGAAAAAGATAATGTGCTTGCGTGGATGTGTAAACTAAGTAATTAATTAAAAAATAGACTAAACTAAACGAAGCGAATTAAACAATCAACAAGGTTAACTACGTAAATAAAAAAATGTGCAAATTGAAATTAGAAATTAACCCGATCACTCAAAGAGAGGAAATAGAGTTAGAAGGATCGGGGATCCAAACGAGGCACCTGGATTGCTTAAGAATCTTCAAGTTGGGGGAATATACTTCGATGGGCTAATCCTCAGGTGGTGATCCAACCAAGGCTTCAATGTAAGCGTCGAAGGTTCGAATCTCGGTATTTCGGTAGAGTTTTAGCGTCGGGGCTCGAATTTCTCGGCAGCTCGGCAGAGTTTTTCTCACTAAACCTCTCTCTAAAATTTTATCCTCGAAAACATACAAGAGGTACAGTATCTATAGAGTTCATCAACCAATGAGATGCTGCCACGTTTTGGGACACGTCAGGCCATTTGGAGTTGGCAGTCGCCATATTGGACATGGCCGTCGCCATGTTGAAAAAAGGTTCCAAAGGGTTCTATTGACGGTCGCCACAATACACGTTGGCGGTCGCCAGGTTCAAGTCGGCGATCACCACTTTTGGCTAGGGTTTCTAAGAGGTTCTATTGGCGGTCGTCACAATGAACATAGCGGTTGCCTTACTTGGATAGCAAGTTTCAATGGTTTGACAAAATTTCTTTGGTTTGAAGGTTTTGGGTTCAAATATCGATCTTGGATCACTTTTCGAGGATCGAACTGAAGCACCATTCCACCTGTTTTTATCGTTGGATTCACCTAAGATTGGACAGGGTCAAATTGAGGTATCTATAGTTGCCCCTCTTTGATATAATTTGCATAGCAATGCGTGAAGCAGGTTATATCAAAAACTCAGAGATAACAATCATTTGATCGAGCTGTCAATCTTAGGCTACAAACACACAAGATGCATATGATGTTGGTCGTACTCGAATTTTAATAGAGCTTCCTACGTACCCCTTTGTTAGGGATCCGACCAAAACATAGTTCACGGGGAAAAATGCAGATATGTGAGATAAGAAACATGGTGCAAATGCTAGCATGGTGCAGATGCTCGTATGATGCAGATGCTCGTGTGATTGAACAAATTCTAAAGATCGAGTTAAGATCTAAAGGGAGTACGGACGAGTCAAAGATCGTGTTAAGACCTAAGAATTTGGCTAGGAGTAAAGTAATTACAAGGATCGAGTTAAGATCCAATAAATTATCTTAACCGTGAAAGCAATTGATCGGTCGAGTTAAGACCTCACAATTTCGGGGTAAAAACGGGATAAAAATAATTAAAAACTAAGTTACAGCTTAATATTAGATTTATCGGAAGGATGGACCATGAATTAATAGGTCGAGCTAAGATCTAAAAATTCGAGATGAGGCATGGGATAAAATTAATTAAAAGCCAAGTTATGGCTTAAAATTAAACTTATTCGAAAAGAAAACCACGAATTAAAATTTTCTTGGAATATTTTTGGAAAACGAGCACACACAAAACCATTTTTGAAAATTCCTAAAAATCATTTTTAGAAAAACAAAAGTAAAAGTAATTAAAGATTTTATGAAAATTATTTTTGCTAAAGCAAAAGGAAACTAATCACAAAAAATAAGTACACTAAAAGAAAATCGAATGACAAAACCCCCCAAATAGCCCATCTCGAACTCCAAAACGTCATGATGACAAACTGACTCAGGGCCGCTAACTCTAGAGTTGGCGGTCGCTATGATGTAAATGACGTGACCGTTGACAACATGGCGGTCACCATGATGTTTCTCGTTTGACACAATAGTCGCCCACTGAAAACCCCTACAACATGGCGGTCGCCATGTGTCATTTCATGTACATGGCAGTCGCTATAACTGAAGTAGGGGACCGCCAACTTGAAACGCGTATAAGGTTTTTGAAGTCGCGCGGGGTAGGGTCATTCGCTCATTTCTCTTTCTCTCTCTAGCTTCTAATCTCTCTCGCTTCTCTCTAAACTTCCTCTTGCTTCCTCTTACTTTCTAGCTTTCGTACCCTTCGCTCTCTGCTTTTCCTTACCACAAGATGTTCACACTATTATTCATGATTTCTTTCCTCCTCATGGCGGGCCAGAGCCAAGGAGATGACGATCTTGGGGCATGACAGGGTCCCTCTACTACTTGGAGTTCTTCCACGGGGACTTTCAGAGGCACGACCTCTAGCCTTCCTGCAGGTGGGGTTACTTCTACGCAGCCCACTGCCGCAATGGATGCCCTTATTCTCGAGGCGGAGCGTGCCTCCCATCGAGCTGCTCAGGAGGCACGGGCAGCTGCCGAGGCACAGGCTGCTACTGATGCTGCTGCGATGGCCGATTTCTTGGACTCTGATGCTGGAGAGGGCCACCCAGCTCCTTTTGATCCGCATACTTACGCTCCAGCACCCTATCGCCTGGTTCCACACGGGATGAGACGTTACGAGCCTCCCACCGATGCTACTGCTGCTGACGTTATTCTGCGGCAGCCTGACCACCACATTTCTCGCCAGCAACCTTCGGTATGTACCATATCTTTACTGTTTTAAATACCAAAGCATGTTTTTTATGATATATCAAACGTAGACGCATGCCTAGGATCCTCCATATGGTGATTTAATATATTGATAATGAATGATGATAAATGATGATTTATTTTGGTGATTGATGATTGGGATTTGAACTTAACTTAGGTACCTATGTAATGGAGATTAAAATAGTGGGGACACTAGGATTTGATCAAACAATGAAATGGGCAATTATTTTAGTAAAAAGTACAAAAATAAAGTCTTAAATTTCTTTTTTAGAAAATCTTAGAAAATTAAGAAAAATTTTGAAAAATTCTAAGAAAATATTTTAGAAAATCTTAGAGAATTAAGAAATTTTTTGGAAATTCTTAGAAAAATTTTGAAAAAATCATAGAAAAATATTTTAGAAAATTTGGGCAATTTTTTTAGAAATTTGAGGAAAATTTTAAGAAAACCTAGGAAATTTTAAGAAAATCCTAGAAATTTCTAGGAAAATTCTAAAAATTTGAGAAAAATTTTAAGAAAACCCTGAAAATCTTTAGAAAATCTTAGAAATTTTAGAAAAAATTTAGAAATTTGAGGAAAATTTTAAGAAAATCCTAAATTTTTTTAGAAAATCTTAGAATTTTTAGGAAAATCCTAAAAATTTGAGAAAATTTTTAAGAAAACTCAGATAATTTTTGTAGAAAATTCTAGAAAATTTAAGAAAATCTTTCAAGAAGATTAGGGTAAATTTTTAAAGATTTCTAAAAAATTTATTTTAAAAGGTTAGAGCAAAAGGGGCAAAACACGAATATCGAAGGGAGGAGAGATATTTTTTATTTTTTTATTATATATACATTTTTTATTATTTTTTTTATTTTTGGAAAGAATGGGTACCTCAAAATGATAGAGTTTTGCTTGGCGCGCCAGGACTTTTGAGTTCCTAATTTTTTACTAGAACTTGCAAAAATCAAAGAATCATCACTTACATACGAACCAAGGGTTAGGGTGCCAAATGATCGTTATATACACACGAACCTAGGGTTAGAGAGATTTGTCTGGTTTATCAGGGCTTAGGGTGCCTAGTTTCCTAGGGCTAGAAAAAACCGAAGGATCGTCACTTACACACGAACCTAGGGTAAGGGTGCCTAGTTTTCTAGGGCTTGATAGAACCGAAGGGTCGTCACTTACACACAAACCTAGGGTAGGAAGGTTTGCCTGATTTATTAGGGCTTAGAAAGAACCGAATGGTCGTTACTTACACACGAGCCTAGGGTTAGGGTGCCTAGTTTTTTAGGGCTTGAAAGAACCAAAAGGTCGTCACTTACACACGAACCTAGGTTTATGGTGCCTAGTTTTCTAGGGCTTGAAAGAACCGAAGGGTCGTTACTTTCACATGAACCTAGGGTAAGAAGGTTTACATGATTTATCAGGACTTAGAAAGAACTAAAGGGTCGTCACTTACACACGAATCTAGGGTTAGGGTGCCTATTTTTCTAGGGCTTGAAAGAATCGAAGGGTCACCACTTACACATGAACTTAGGGTTAGAGTGCTTAGTTTTCTAGGGCTTAAAAGAATCGAAGGGTCGTCACTTACACACAAATCTAGGATAAAAATATTTGCCTGATTTATTAGGGCTTAAAAAGAATCGAAGGGTCGTCACTTACAAACGAACCTAGGGGTAGGGAACTTAGTTTTTTGGGGCTTGAAAGAACCGAAGGGTCGCTACTTACATATGAACCTAGGGTAGAAAAGTTTTCCTGATTTATTAGGGCTTAGAAAGAACCGAAGGGTCGTCACTCACACGCGAACCTAGGGTTATGGTTCCTAGTTCTCTAGGGCTTGAAAGAACCGAAGGGTCGTTACTTTCACATGAACCTAGGGTAAGAAGGTTTACATGATTTATCAAGACTTAGAAAGAACTAAAGGGTCGTCACTTACACACGAATCTAGGGTTAGGGTGCCTAGTTTTCTAGGGCTTGAAAGAACCGAAGGGTCGCCACTTACACATGAACTTAGGGTTAGAGTGCCTAGTTTTCTAGGGCTTGAAAGAATCAAAGGGTCGTCACTTACACGCAAACCTAGGGTAAAAAAAATATTTGCCTGATTTATTAGGGCTTAAAAAGAATCGAAGCGTCGTCACTTACAAACGAACCTAGGGTTAGGGTACTTAGTTTTTTGGGGCTTGAAAGAACCGAAGGGTCGCTACTTACATATGAACCTAGGGTAGAAAAGTTTTCCTGATTTATTAGGGCTTAGAAAGAACCGAAGGGTCGTCACTCACACGCGAACCTAGGGTTATGGTTCCTAGTTCTCTAGGGCTTGAAAGAACCGAAGGGTAATCACTTGGTAGGATGGTTTGTTTGATTTATCAGGCCTTAGAAAGAACTAAATGGTCGTCACTTACACACGAACCTAGGATAGGAAGGTTTACCTGATTTATCAAGGCTTAGAAAGAGCCGAAGGGTCGTTACTTATACACGAACCTAGGGTTAGGGTGCCTAGTTTTTTAGGGCTTGAAAGAACCAAAGGGTCGCCACTTACACACGAACCTAGGGTAGGAAGGTTTGCCTGATTTATCAGAGCTTAGAAAGAACCGAAGGGTCGTCACTTACACACGAACCTAAGGTAGGAAGGTTTGCCTGATTTATTAGGACTTAAAAAGAACCGAATAGGCGTTACTTACACACGAACCTAGGGTAATAAGTTTTGCCTAATTTATCAAGGCTTAGAAAGAATCGAAGGGTTGTCACTTACACACGAACCTAGGGTTAAGGTGTCTAGTTTTCTAGGGCTTGAAAGAAGCGAAGCGTCATCACTTACACATGAACCTAGGGTTAGCTTTCAGATATTTTTATACACTTTGCTTGCTCGATCTGTTCTTTATATTTTCTCTGTTTGTATTTATTTTTCTTCAGGCTGGTCACTGTGTCCGTGGCTTCGGAGGTTCTTCCTCTTGAGAGGTGTTGGAGTGGTATGATGAACTTCCTGCTCCTAGCCGGGCTTATATTGATGCCTCCGATTTTGCTCGGTTCATACCCTTGTTTCGTAGAACAAGCAACGACTAGGTATAGTTGATTGCCCTGGCGGAGCGGTGGTGGGATACCATCAATACCTTCAATTTCACCACTTTCGAGGCCACCTTGACTCCTTTGAATTTTGCTCTTAGTACCGGCATTCGAGTTGGAGGTGCCCCTATTCCGTTTGATCCGACCATAGCCCAGTCGACCGACGCACTACTGTACTTCCTTGGAGCTATTCTCACTCAGATGGATCGCGACATAGTTTGGTATACTTGGTTCTTCGACCGCTTTCTCCATTTCCAGTGCACCGAGCCCCGCCACTACGAGTGGGTCGCCCGAGGCTTCTTGATGTATATATTCGGTACTTTCTTATTTTTGAACAAGGAGAACACCGTTCATTTACATTATCTCGGTGGCTTGGCTCACCTTGATCGAGTTGCTTCATACGACGGGGGAGGAGCTGCCCTCGCCACCCTCTACAGCTTCATAAGGACTCTTACTCAGTTCCCCTAGGAGCTCAGCATTGGGGGATACTGAAGGGTCTGGGAGGTATGGTTTAGTTTCTTCAGTTTTCCATTTATTCTCGTTCTTTGTTATCCATTATTTGTTGGCTTACATCTTCTTCTTCGCAGCTATGGACTTATGAGTTCCTTGGGCTTCATGTCCTGACGAACTCTGCGGCAGACCCTCTGGTCATTTCCTGAGCAGCCTGGTGGTCCCATGGGCTAAAGGGGAGAAGGCTGGGGGGAAGGATATTGATCGCTTCTGGGTGTCTTTAGACCGGCTGACCTCCGATCAGGTATCATTATTTCTTGCTTACTGTATCACACTATTCACTGTACTGTACTATTTCTATTCATTTTTGCTCTGTATTCTGCATACTGGTCATTATACTGTACTGCACTGTCATTTGTAGGTTCATTGGGACGTCTGGCATGGAGTAAAGGATCGGGCTGGCGCAAATCTGATGCACAGCCAGGATCCTACTGGAGGGTCCATTTGGATGAGAGTATTATCTTGGTGAGCGAGTGGTACGCCAGTTGCTCGGCCTAGATCACTTTTGGATCTCAGTGGTCCCTCCAGCCTGTATGCGCCAGATCGATAATCTAGGCTGGGTAGATCTTCTTTTGGAATTGGAGGGGACGCCTACTTTAGAGTTGCTGGTGGCCAAGGGGGACAACATTGCTTGGCCCCGGGCCCATTTATTGGGTCCATTAGGACCTAGCCTAGCTTCCCCTGGTGGTAGGAGGCGGAGACACTTGCCGAAGGCTACTGACGTCAACGTTGATGCTGCTACGGGAGCAGGAGCTGCTGCTGCTGGAGCTACTGCTAAAGGAGCTAAGGCTGGGGCTTGGACGGTGTCGTCCTTCATCGCCGGGTATCCTTTTGATATCCCCATCCTGGTTCCTTCAGCCCCAGAGTTCTGGCCAGAGCATGCTCAGGTTTGACTCTCTTGTCACTATTTTCTTTTTGTCTTTGTTCATTCGTAGGCTGCTTAGTTCTGTATTATTTCTTGACAGACGGATCAAGCTTGGCTAGATCATCTCATGCTGGTGGTGAGCGACATGCAGACCTTTATCCGCTAGTAGGATCCAGCCTTACGTGCAGTTGGGGTTCTATTCGTTCCTTTGCCCGTGAGTATCTCTTCCTGTGTTTTGTCATTATATTATGTACTTTATTGTTACTCTCTTTCTTCTCTTTTTCAGGCACCAGTAGTTGCTACCGGCGTAGTACCACCACCGGCCCCTGGCCAACCTTCTGCCCCAATACCAGTGCGAGGTCGTGGGTCCCGTGTTGCTACTTTAAGAGCCTGCTCCCGAGGATCTGCCTCTTCTGCCCGGAGCTGCTCTAGAGTTATCTCCTCCTCCTCTGGCAGTGGCGACGGTGACGAGTTTGACAGACTCTTTGAGGATGACAACTCGGAGAAAGCTGGTCCATCTTCTCGCCAGGTCCATTCGAGGCGCTATTAAGAGAGAGAGCTTCTCCCCTTTTACTTTAAGATACAATTTATTTTGATGGGCCTATGTGCTCCAGTTTAATACACTTACGGGCCTGCGCGCCCCTGTTTACTGCTTTCTTGGGCCTGGGTGCCTTGGTTACATTTTGATACATTATGCTGCTTTTTGATGCGTTTTGGGCCTTCATGCCATTTATTACTTCACATGTTCATCCTTCTTTTTGTTTGTTGTTCAAACTGTCTTGGATGCATAATACAAATGTCAAGACTTACACAGAATATAGAAACCACAAACTGATACATGCTTGCCACATTTTAACATGGCGGTCGCCATAATCAACATGGCGGTCGCCATTTGCCATAAATGCTTACATGGCAGTCGCCAGTTACAACATGGCAGTTGCCTGGTCAAAGGATTGATGTTGCTGTACTATGCTTTTCATAGTTGGCGATCGCCACCTTGAACGTACCTTTTACCAAAATTTTGATTTTCTGCCCTTTTTTGCCTTATAAATACAGCCCTGGAGGCCCTATCTTCTATTGTTCTGACCTAAATGACTAATCCCCTTTCTTTATGGATTGAGGCATTCTCTCATGTCAAATGTTTAAACTTTGCCCCTTTCGGTATCAACTCCTTATTTCCTCTCATGGCCATAAAGATTGACAGGCCTTTGCTGAAAGTAGCTGCTCAGCTGTGGGACCCACAATCCCACGTCTTCCAATTTGGCCTTGAAGAGCTAAGCCCCACTGTGGAGGAGTTTGCTGCCATTTTGTATTTGGCCCCTCGAGGCTCCATTGTGGTTTCCACTTTCTTTCTTTCGACCCGTCAACAAGTGATACAGCTCTGCAGCCTGTCTAGGATGGAAGCCTCTCTTCTAACTCGAGATGACTGTCTAGGATGGAAGCCTCTCTTCTAATGAAGGAAGCCTCTCTTCATTCTACCAGTGACCTAAGTGACCTCAGTTTTCAGCTACAGCAACGTTATGCTCTTTGCTTATGCCTTCTTGCCCAGTATCTTCTTGTTCCCTCTAACGGACGACTTAGCTATTCATTGGTTGACATCGCGGGTCAGATGTGGATGGGAAAGGACTTTGTACCACTTGTCTTAGCCGAGACACGGCCGGGTCTAGACGCTGTTCATCGTGGTGAGACCACTTCTTTTGCTGGCAGCCCCTTACTTCTTTAGGTAAGCTCAAAACCTCTCCCTTTATCAGACTTTTGTCATACTACAAGGCTTCTCTTCTTACTATTCTAACTTTTCCTACAGATCTGGTTGATGGAGAAGGTAAATCTTGTGCAGAAACCACCCACTGATATGCACAGTGCCTCAGCCTTTCTTTACCTCCCCTACTATCAGATATGCAGCACCGAGGCAGCTTGGCGACAGTACCTTTCTTCCCTAACTGGCCTAAATATCACCTGGTGGTGCCCTTGGTGGTGGATCCCTGCCATGATTCTGACTACTATGGATCACCCTAGCGTCTTATTGATTGGTCTTCGTCAGACTACTTTCTATTACCCATATAGGATCATGCGACAGTTCGGGCGAAGTCAGATCATCTTTCCCAGTATTCGAGGCCGTCTGTTTTCATCTACGCTGTGGGCTCCATTTTTAACACTGTATTAGGATGCCTAGCCTTCTCGTTCATGCATAGATATGCAAGAGTTATAGTGTCTCAATCTTTTTGATGAGTATAAAACATGGATGCTGCAGGATAGAGAGAAGAAGGACAAGGAAGAAGGGAAACAAGCGGAAAAAATGATAAAGACCTGAGAACTTCTGCTTTGTTTTGAAAAATTTCACAACTTTCTTTTTCATTTTGTTCATAGAGTTTGGGACTTACGTGCCCTCCCTTTTAATGTCAAAAATTTTATAACTTTGATCAAAGTAATGAAAAATTCCAACTTTATGTTTAGAATGGTTTAAATTTATCCAAAACTTGAATGACTTTATTATCAGAATTCAAAGATAAATTTGCATTGGCCTTACTCGG
>JAOTRH010232502.1:0-10125 GCA_034768845.1 Heliamphora exappendiculata
CGTAATCGAGATGAGCAGCAATGGATAAGAGAATCCGAATGGACTTAAGCATAGCCACCGACGAATAGGTTTCCTCAAAATTGAACCCTTCTTTCTGAGTAAACCCTTTTGCAACAAGCCTACCTTTCCCAACAATCTCCTACTTGTACTTAAAGCCATGCAGGAACACACCTGACACCCAACCCTTCTATATGAGGTATAGATTTTTGGTGATGTAATATATTATTTCATTCTATTTTTTTTTGGATCTTTGATGTAATCGTATCACGAAAAATGAGGATCGAAAATGAGATGAAAAGGAATAAAGGAGGCAGTGGTAGCAGCATAAGGCAGCAGCAGGGCGCCAACTTTGGGGCTCGTTTTTGGGGCTTTCGGAAATCTTTTTTGATGCAATTTTTTTACTGAAATAAAGGTTGTCCATTGGCTATCCGATGGTGGCTCGGTTGTGGTTCGACGACGGCGACAAAGGGGTCAAAAACTTCTTCAAAGTTCGGTGTGCATACTGGCACCACTGTAGAATTTTGGTACTTAAAGAATTTTTTTGGCCAGTTTGACATCGTATTTTGACGTAAATTTTTTTGGAGATTATTGTATGAGATTATTGAAAAGTTTTAATAAATCCCGAATACATTGAAGACAAACTTGCAACCTTCTCACGTATGTCCCAGACGCACTACGATGATCACGATGTGTGGGCACCGATTTCAATCAAAGTGTTCTTCCTCCTTTTGGTTTCTTCTGATACAAAAATCTCCAAAAAGAATTGCGTCAAAATACGATGTCGAAGTGGCCCAAAAAAATTCTCAAAGTACCGAAATTCTGTAGTGGTGCTACTGTGCACCGAACTTTGAAGCAGTTTTTTTTGGGAGATTATTGTGTGAGAAGAAACTAAAAAGAAAAAGAACACTTCAACCGAAATTGGTGCCCACACATCGTGATCGTCGTAGTGCATCCGGGACATAGGTGAGAAGGTTGCAAGAAATCTCGAATACGTTGAAGATGACCTTGCAACCTTCTCATGTATGTCCCGGACGCCCTACGACGATCATGATGTGTGAGCACCGATTCCGATCGAAGTATTCTTTCTCCTTTTGGCTTCTTCTCACACAATAATCTCCAAAAAGAATTGCGTCAAAATACGATGTCGAAGTGGTCTAAATTTTTTTTCAAAGTATCGAAATTCTACAGTAGTGCGTTTGTGAGCCTACCTATATAATCTGTCAAAACCTATGACCCAATCTTTCGTGCAGCACGCACCGAGTCAAATACTGGATAGAATATACGGATAATGCATTCATATATCACAAATATAAATATAAAATCATAAATGCAAAATCATCTCAAATGTTTCTCATTAAAATGCCAGGGACCCAGAATAAAATTCATAAAAAGCATAACTTTTCAGTATACATTCCCAACAAGTAGTTCCCGTACTGAAGGTCGGTGTGGGTGCTCTTTTCCCTCGGATTGTCGCCCGTAAAGTTAGCTTTTACATCGTGATGCACCGTATAGAACTTGTCATTACCTAACAAGTCTTGAGAGATGCTGGAACTAGGTAATGGGCATGAATCTATAGTTGTTACCTCTATCCCCTTGTGATGGAGTCGGTACATATGATCATAGTCTTCTTCTTTTTCACGATGGTACATTCCGTGAGGAAATAATGTTATGATTACTGTTTTTCTTAACTATGGTTGGTTATTTACAATATTTGCATCGCATGGTTTGAAGGATGAAAATAGGGTTTTATGTTAATAAAGCCATTTTGGGAGACTTGTGTAGTCTGATAGAAAAACTTGGGATTTGTAAAAGAAAAAGCTTTTTAGGTTGTGGTTGAGTTTTGCTCTCACTCATATGGTTGCATATTTTTCAACTTTACAGCTTATGATCTGTTTCTATTGGGCTTCAGCTCACTGGTGAAATTTTTTGTAAAATCAATTTTATGCTATGGGTGAGGAGTAGCTTTGGTGGTGCCTGCAGTGGTGGAAGATTTTTATAGTTTTCTTTTTTGGTATGCCTATTCCTGAAGGAAGGTTTTGTACGCTGTAAGGCGATATACTATATGCATGTTGGAATTGTATATCTTTTATATATGAGAGATACACTTTGTTGGGTATTTTATTGGTTTCAACAGGCGAATTTTAATGTATGAAAACTTATATTTTCATATAAAATGGATATTTGGTGAATTTTCACGTGAACCCGGGTTTTCGGACATAACAACTTGGTATCAGAGCTTTGGGTTCGAATACCTTAGAGCCATAGGAAAAGAGTTTTATCACGTGGTGAGGTTGATTATGTATGCTTGCTTGCATATGTTTAAACGCTGATTTATAACATGTTAATAGCTTTTTGAGCATGAAGGTTGTGTATATGTGGGTATGGAGGTTGAATCTCAGGATTGATGAGTCTTGCCTCAGGGCGTTTGGAATAACAAGTTTGGAAGCTAAGTCAGAAACTCGTTTGGCTGATGTGTTTTCTAGCAGGGAATCTGAATACGTTATCTAATTTAATGATTCTATCTTGTTAGTTCTCCTCGGTATGTGAGACATGTTTATATGATCTTAAGTGGCTATGTGATAACATGGTTATGTGTTTATGTTACTTAGTAGCATGCTGTAGGAAAGATTATCATGCTATATTGCTTCCTATAGAATTATGTCCATGTGGGGAGTGCGGGGACAAGGCCGAGGCTGTGGCCGAGGGCATGCTTGTGTTTATGCTCAGGTTCCAGAAGAAGGAAACATTCCTGCCCCATAGGAATAAGTGGGTGGTACTGATGTTGACGGCGCTGATGTCGTCTAGGAGATGCTGGCCACTATGCGAGCGATGATTGAAGCTACCAGGGCTAGTGTGCGGGTTCCTGAGCGAAGGGCTTCTATGGCCATGTGGGAGTTTCGACGGTTGGATCCTCTTACCTTTTTTGGGGAGCCGGACCCTAAGGTGGCTACTAAATGGTTGGAGGTGACCACAACGATTTTTGATACTCTAGATATCGAGGAGGATGCTCTACGGGTAAAGTTGGCGCCATTTCAACTGCGAGAAGATGCTAGAGAGTGGTGAAAGTTCGCCAAGACCACGGTAGATGAAACGTGGGCTGTTTTCACGAGAGTCTTCTTGGAGAAGTATTTCCCAAGATCTTCGAGGGATACTTACCGAGAGGAGTTCCTCTCCCTTGTTTAGGGAAACCTTTCTGTGGTCTAGTATGAGACCAAGTTCGCGAATCTGTCGCGGTTTGCACCTAAGATGGTATCTACAGAGGAGTTGTGCACTCGGAGCTTTGAGAGGGGACTTCGACCTACTATTAAGGATAGAGTTGTAGCTCTGGATGTGGAGGTGTACATCAAGCTGGTGGAAGCTACTATCCAGGTCAAGAACTCGTTGGCAGATAGCTGCTGGATTAAAGAGAGCAGGAGCTAGTAGGGAAGTGGAGATGCACAGTTCCAGAGGTGCGGGAAAAAGTGCTAGAGGTCGTCTGGACCTAGTTCTCCTTTTGTCAGATCATCGTAGCCGCAGTCATTTATACCTACACCTTCAGTGGCTTCGACAGGAAGACTAGAGCAGAGAGGATTGATCTGTTATCACTGTGGACAGTTGGGACATCGTGAAGTTGAGTGCCAGTAGAAGGGCCAAGCTTAGAGTTTAGCGCTCGTCCAGTCACAGGCGAGAAACCCACCTATCTATTTTGGGTGTGGTCAGTCCGGGCACTTTCGCAAATAATGTCCCAGAGAAGGGAATGCCCAGGGTGCGACAGGAGCACCAGCTACTTCATCAGTACAGAGGCAACAGGCTCCGCAGCAGCCAAGGGCTCAGACGTCTACGTTTGCAGAAGGAGGTGCTTCAGCACAGTCGGTGAGACAACCATCGACTCGGGGTTATGGTGGGAAGACTAGACTACCACAGGCCAAGGCTTATGTACTTGCTAATCCCGGTGCTTCTAAGACACCGATTGGACCTGATATTGTAGCTACTCCAGCCATGATCAAAGATACTCTTCTAGTCTTTAGATCATGGGCCAATGTTCTCATCGACATAAGAGCATCACATTCTTTTATCTCTTCTGCTTTTGCATCTGCATTGGGGTTATGGATAGACCCGTTGGGTAGTGCATTGAGTGTAGAGACCCTTGTTGGTGGGAATGTGGTGTTGAGTAGAGTTTGCAGGTCTTGTGAGTTAGGAGTCGTCGGTCATTGTTTAGTGTTTGATTTTATCATTCAAGACATGACCACATTTAATGTCATCCGAGGGATGGACTAGCTGACTACCTACCGTGTCTTTATAGATTGTGAGCGATGGAGAGTGTCAATCTGTACGCCGGAGGATAACTGCTTCTGCTTTATGGTTGAATGGGATGAGGGCCTGATGTCTATGTCAGGTGTCACTCGGGTTCGAGGAGATTTTGGTTCTCTCTTTTCTGCGCTTAGGTTGGATGAACCAGTTGGGGTTCGAGGAGTGTTACCCCCTGTGGTGTGCGACTATCCGGATGTCTTTCCTAACGATCTGTTCGAGTTGCCACTGAGCCGAGATGTGGAGTTATCCATTGATCATGTTCCGGGAGCTGCCCCTATCTCTCTGCCATCGTATCACTTTGCTCCTGCTGAGTTGCGAGAACTCAAGGTACAGTTGCAAGAGTTGCTTGACAAGGGGTTTATACGCTGGAATACATCGCCATGGGGAGCTCTAGCACTCTTTGCAAAGAAGAAGGATGGTTCATTGCGGTTGTGTATAGACTATAGGAAGTTAAACCAGGTAACAGTGAAGAACAAGTATCCGAAGCTGAGGATTGACGACTTGTTTGATTAGTTGAGGGGGTCCCGTTGCTTTTTGAAGATTGACTTGAGGTCAGGGTATCATCAGCTAAGAATTAAGGACGAGGACATAGCGAAGACAGCCTTTTGAACTCGTTATGGTCACTACAAGTTTCTAGTTATGCCATTCGGTTTGACGAACGCCCTTGCTACATTTATGGGTCTGATGAACCATATCATCCACCCTTATTTGGACAGTTTTGTGGTTGTGTTCGTGGATGAAATTCTTGTCTATTCACCCACGAGGGAGATGCACGAGGAGTATCTGCATGTTGTTCTACAACTTCTGAGAGAACATGGCTTGTATGCAAAGTTCGAGAAGTGTGAGTTTTAGATGACAGAGGGGAGATTCCTTGGACATGTGGTGTCAAAGGATGGAGAATCGGTGGACTCGTCGAAGACTGATGCAGTGACGGATTGGCAGTGACCGAAGAATATTTTTGAGATCTATAGTTTTTTGGGTCTAGAAGGTTATTACTGATGATTTGCGAAAGACCTCTCTAGGCTTGCAGCACCGTTGACGTGTTTGACGCGGAAGGGAGTCACGTTTGTATGGAGCGAGTCTTGTGAGTCAGCTTTCCAGGAGCTGAAGATGAGATTGACCAGTACGCCAGTGCTGATTATTCCTGAGTGAGGTTTGGGTTACACAGTGTATTGTGATGCTTCATATGAGGGTTTGGGTTGTGTTCTGATGCAGGAAGGCAAGGTTGTAGCTTATGGTTCTCGACAGTTGAAGACACACGAGAGGAACTACCCGACACATGATTTGGAGTTGGTAGCCGTGGCCTTTGCCTTGAAGACATGGCATCACTATCTCTATGGTGAGCGTTTTGAGGTCTTCTCTGATCACAAGAGCCTAAAGTACTTATTTTCACATAAAGACTTGAATCTTTGCTAACGACGATGGATGGAGTTGTTGAAAGACTACGACTTCGATTTGTAGTATCGTTCGGATAAGGAAAATATCGTAGCTGATGCACTTAGTAGGAGGTCTTATGGCTCGTTAGCTTCTGTGGCTATACGAGAATGGATTATGCTTGCAAATGTTGGGGAGTTTGATTTGTGTCTCAGGGAGACAGGGGGAGGTGCAACCTTATATGCAGTTGCTTCACAACCTGCTTTAGTTGCACGTGTGTTAGAGGCTCAGAGGACCGATCAGGAAGCTCAGATGATACAGGACTGTATTGCTAGTGGGACAGATACAGCAGCATGGGTGGTGAGTTCAGATCAGAGTCTGAGGTTATCAGGGCAGTTGTTTGTGCCAGAGTCATGCCGTGCTGAGGTGCTACATGAGTTTCATCACTCACGTCTTGCAGTGCATCAGGGGGGTACTAAGATGTATCACGATCTACGCCGTCAGTTCTGGTGGACGGGAATGAAGAGGGATGTAAACCGTTTCGTTTCTCGCTGCTTTACTTGCCAACAAGTAGAGGTAAAACATCAGAGAGCGACAGAATTGTTGCAACCATTGCCTGTATCTGAGTGGAAGTGGGAGAACATCACTATGGATTTTGTATCAGGATTTCCACGCTCACCGTAGGGACATGATGCTATTTGGGTTATAGTGGATAGGCTGACGAAGTCAGCACATTTTTTTCTCATTCGAGTGAGAGGTTCGGTGGACAGATTGGGTAGGTTGTATGTTCAGGAGATAATCCGACTACACGGAGTACCTGTGGCTATTGTTTCTAATCGAGGCCTGCGCTTTACAACGCGCTTCTAGCAGAGTCTTCATGTGGCTTTGGGGATGAGCTTGACTTTTAGTACAACTTTTCATCCTCAGACTGACGGTCAGTCTAAGAGTACCATTCAGATTTTGGAGGACATGTTGAGAGCTTGCGTGCTTGATTTTTGGGGTTCTTGGGAGGATCATCTATCATTGGCAGAGTTTGCATACAACAACAGCTATCAGTCTAGTATTGGGATGGCACTGTATGAGGCTTTGTATGGTAGGCCATGTAGATTGCCTGTTTATTGGACAGAGGTGGGAGAGACCACTGTTTTGGAGCTTGACCTAGTACGGGAAACAAGAGAGGTGATTACAGTGATTTGTCAGCGACTGGTGATAGCTCAGAGCTGCCAAAAGAGTTATGCTAATCAGAGGAGGAGATCGTTAGAGTTTGCTGTGAGAGATCATGTGTTTTTGAAAGTCTCACCTCGCAGAGGGTTGATGAGATTTGGCCATAGCGGGAAGCTATCACCACGTTTTATCGGACCGTTTGAGATCCTGAAAAGAATTGGGGTGGTAGCATACTGTCTAGCTTTGCCGCCTCAGTTAGCATCTGTGCACAACGTCTTTCACGTTTTTATGCTTCGAAGGTATGAGTCGAATGCGTCTCATGTGTTAGATTGGACTGAGTTGCGGGTTGATGAGGATGTGCCTTATGAGGAGCGTCCTGTGAAGATTCTGGATACGAAGGAACAGATGTTGCGAGGGAGAACGATTGCTTATGTCAAAGTTCAGTGGCTTCATCATGGGGTTGAAGAAGCGACTTAGGAGCTTGAGTCTGGGGTTCGTGCGAGATACCCAGAGTTGTTCACCTCGTGACCTTGTAGTGAATTTCAGGGGCAAAATTTCTTAAGGGGGGGAGAGTTGTGAGATCCTGTACCGTTTGATTTTTGATATATATGCATGTTAGGTATTTTGACGCCTTTTTGGCATTTTCACTTTGATATGCTTATATGGGTTTTGATGCGTACTTTGGTTAAAATAAGCATGCAGGGTTATTTTTCGGGGTTGTAGGGAGTTTTTGTGCGAATTTTAAAAAAAGATATTTTGGAGGTTTATAAATATCTGGAGTTAGATATTTTTAAAAGATATTTTCAAAACTTAACTCCTAAGTTTCTTTCAAATTCTCTTTGCCTTCTCTCTAACTTCTCAGGGGCTCGGAGCTCAGTTTTCAACGATCCAACAATGGATCCTTGCTTTTGGTTTCGTGGCCTGCACATCCATCCAGACAGAATCTAATTTCGACGAAGCTCGAATTTGCACGTAAATTGAGACATCAGGTTTTTGACCCAATGAGGTAGGATCTCAGATTTTACTACTGTATAAGGGTGCTATATGTAATCTTATGCTTTTCTACTATTTAAAAATGCATGAAATAGAGATTTATGTTTTAGATCCGATTTTGGGTTAAAAACTATTTTTTGGCATTTTCGGTCGATGGAAATATGATTTGAGGGTTTTTTTTCGAGATGTTGGTGTGAGGCTTGGGTGTGTTGATGTTTAAGGGTGTTTGATGTGTGTTTGGGGGATTTGATTTGAGGCTTGGAGACAAAATTGTAGCTCAAAAATGATTTTTGAGCTGGTTCAATCAATTGAAGCCTTGAGTTTAGTCGACTGGACTTATGAGGTCAGTCGACTGAAATTCCTTCTGGTTTGGTTCCTCTTTTCTAGTGAGCATTTTTGTCGACTGGGGGCTTGGGCCAGTCGACTGAATCCCTGTGTGAGTGTTTGGTGTTTGTTTTAATGGTTCGGGTGGTTTGTTTGGGCAAATGATGGATTGTAAAGGAGGTTTTTGTGAAATTTTTTTGGGAGAAACGTGTTTATTAGAGGTTTGGAGCTATCCCTTGGAGTTGAGGCTCACTTTCTAAAACGTTTTGATAAAAATATGTTTTTACATGTTTTGGTTTGAAGTCTATGGTTCCATGGATTGGATCTGTTGTTTATATATGTGTTGTATAACTGCTTTTGAAAAAAATATTTTGAAATGTTTGTTGATCTCCATGTTGATGGATGGATCTATATACATGTATAATGTATATTTGCAAAAAGATTTTGTAGTTGATGCTACAGTTCAGTTTTTAGAAGATTATCTAGATGTACCGGGATGAAGGGTATTTAGCACGAGTTGCCCTCGATAAAAGTCTAGAAACGTGCGCAGTGTAGGTACCTTTGTTATCCTTTGGGGTAGTTCCCATAAAGAAGGTCGATGTGGGTGCTCTTTTCCCTCGGGTTGTCGCCCGTAAAGTTAGCTTTTACGTCGTGGTGCTCCGTATGAAACTTGTCATTACCTAGTAGGTCTTGAGAGATACTGGAACTAGGTAATGGGAAGGAGTCTATAGTTGTTACCTCTATCCCTTTGTGATGCAGTCAGTACATAGGATTATATTGTTCTTCTTTTTCACGATGGTACATTCCGTGAGAGAATAATGTTTTGATTACTAGTTTTCTTAACTATGGTTTGTTATTTGCAATATTTGCATCGCATGGTTTGAAGGATGAAAATAGGGTTTTATGTTAATAAAGCTGTTTTGGGAGACTTGTGTAGTCTGATGGTAAAACTTGGGGTTTGTAAAAGAAAAATCTTTTTGGGTTGTGGTTGAGTTTTGCTCCCACTCATATGGTTGCATATTTTCCTACTTTACAGCTGATGATCTGTTTCTTTTGGGCTTCGGCTCACCGGTGGAATTTTCTGTAAAATTATTTTTAGGTGATGCTGTGGATGAGGAGTAGCTTTGGTGGTGCCCGCGGTGGCGGAAGACTTTTATAGTTTTTCTTTATGGTATGCCTGTTCCTGAAAGCATGTTTTGTACGCCGTAAGATGATATACTGTATGCATGTTGGAATTATATGTCTTTTATATATGAGAGATACACTTTGTTAGGTATTCCATTGGTTTCAATAGGCAGATTTCAACATATGAAATCTTATATTTTCATATAAAACGAATGTTTGGCAGATTTTCACGTGACCCCGGGTTTCGGGGCGTGACAGCAATCGACAGTGGCATGAACCAAAACGACTGCAATCGACAGTGGCGTAAGCAACGACGCCAATCGACGGTGGCGTGAGTGACGGTGGCGTGAGCAGTGGATTGAACCTGAGACTATGGAGATTGAAGACGTTAGAGAGGGACTAGCGCCGCTATGCGACTTGAGGGTGAGAGATTAACTGTTATTGGGGAGAGAGGGAGACGAATACGAAAATTTAAATATGTTTTACTTATTTTTAATCTCATTTATAAGTAAAACTGAGATTAAAAAATTAATTAATTTATTTATTTTTTTAATAACTGAGATAAAAAATACATATAATCTCAGTTTATATGAGCAACCGAGACTAAATATATATATATTTTTTAATCACGCTTTAATAAGAAATTGAGATTTTTATAATTTTTTAATTGAGATCTTTATCTATTATTGTAGTAGTGAAAATATCACGTTTAAGATTATTTTTTTTAAATATCAGATATCTTGGAAAAATGTGAAAATTATTTTTGAATTTTGAATTAATTAAATAAAAAAATATTTAATCAAAATAAATTATTATTTTTCAAAAAATATGAAACAAAAAATAAAATAAATAAAT
>JAOTRH010232513.1:0-40878 GCA_034768845.1 Heliamphora exappendiculata
AGAACTAAATCATCAAGATTAATTAAAGAACTGAATCAAAGTTATTACTTAATGTTTTCAGAGGATATCATGATGGGATAAAAAATTTCGGTGGTCATTGTAGACAACATGAAGTAATTTAGGCTTCATTTAATAATGTTTACATTTTTTTTGTTTATAAAAAATTAAAAAACTATTAAAAATTTTAAAAATATTTAGCACGTATAGATTTTTACAAAATTTTAGTTTAAAATAAGCAAAAGATAGATAAAATGAGCCACGAGTGAAATAAGAGTCGTACAAAAGTATTGTTGAAAGTGGTAATTGGCGATCGCAATTGAAAGTAATTTGGCAACATCTTTCAATGGTAGTATAGAGATTGAGATACCAAAAATGAGTTGTTAACCATTGAAAAAAGTGAACGAATATTAAAAAAGAGTCATTAAAATGACAGCCGAATGTTATGACTGCTATGTGGGGCAAGCATTGTGCAATGGTGGCTAGAGGTGGCACTGAGTGGATGAAAGTGGTGACTAATAAAAAAATAGTGGATAGAGATGTTGGCTAATGAAAAAAATGGTGGATGAAAATAATATTCAACGGAGAAAAGTGGTGGGTATAAATGGTAGTTTGTGACCACAAGGGAGGATGGTAAGTAGAGTGCAACCATAGGGAGGAGAGATGTTAGCCAAAGATGACACTAAACAGATAAAAATGGTGACAAGAAATGATGGTGGCGACGAAAACTAACAACACTGGATAGAGATGGTAGATATGGCAGTTGGTAGAAGAAGGTGGTGAGATATTGAAACTTGGAAATGGGCAGTGGATTGTTAAACAATCTGATCTTTAGTATGCATATATTGAAGAGTAATCTGTTTTGGAACTATTTTTTCACAAATAAAATGGCAGTTGACTTCGATGTGCCTAGACTGAGCAAGAAATACAAGATTGATAACTAAGGAGATGGTAAATACATTGTCACATCATAAAGTGGGAACAAATGAAGAAATGTGGAGATCCGAGAGAAGCATCTTCAGCCAGCTTAATTCACCAGCTGCATGAGCTAGAGCTCGATACTCAGCAATTCGACAAAGGAGCAAAGGACAACTAATTTCTTTTCTACAAACCATGAAATTAAATTTGAACCAAGATAAATACAGCGTCTGTTAGTGAAATCACCAGCCCAATCTTAGTCCAAAGAAGCATAAAGGTCAAGAGATCCTAGTGTGAATAGCAAACCATGAGATAATGTTCCTTTAATTCATCAAATGATGCATTTGACCACAGCAAAGTGGCCAATTGTAGGGGCATGGGTTGAAAAGTCCATTCCACATAATTTTTTAAAATTCAGGTGTTAAGGAAAAAAAAATTGAGTCTTATAAATTGCACAGAGCGGGATCAAACTAAACGATGTGGGACAATCTAGCATACCCCCTAGACCACAGCAATCAGATACTCGGCATGCTGTAAAATGAGTAACTCAGCTTTGATACTAAGTTGAAAAGCTCAGCCCACACAACTCTTTAAAACTCAGGTGTTAAGGAAATGAAAAATTGAGACTTATCGTCCAATTTGAGCCCCCTCTGTACAGTTTATAAGGTTTAGTTTATCGTTTTCTTAATACCGAGTTTTAAAGAGTTGTGTAGGCTGGACTTTTTAATTTGGTATCAGAATTGGGTTGCTCGCTTTACAGCGTGTCGAATATCTGACACTGTTGTGGTCCAGAGAGTGTATTGGATTGTCCCACATCAATCATCATCTAGTTTAAGTCCCTCTGTGTGGTTTATAAAGAATCCAACATCATGCATAAATTGGCACAATTGATTAATAACAAGTGCGATATCAGCACGGGTAATCGTCAATTAATGAAGGCCTCTAACAATACTCCGATAAAAAAAAGGTTGCGAAAACAACAAAGAATTAAAAGCAGAAGTAGAGGGTTTAAATGTTTGAGGAGCGGGACTAGGGTTACATTCGAAGAGGCTGCCTTACTAATTAGAAGTTCAGTGGCATAATGTTGTTGGGAAAGGAATGTAGCCTTGAGGAATTGTCTGCACTGAAATGCTGAGGAAGTAATTAATAGGACCAAGTTCTTTCATTGAGAAGGTGAAGTGTAGCAGAGTGAGAAGGGACTGAATATGAGAGGGGATATTGCTTGTTTAGAGAATGTAATCGATATACACCAGTAGGGTCGTGAGAGTGGTGTTATGCTTATAAACAAAGAGAAAAGAATCAATATGACCGTTTTTAAACCAATAAGACTTTTTTTGAATTTTATAAAAACATTATTCACTTTAATCATCCATATTGATACATGTATTGCTTATATAGCGTCTACCTCTTCACTCCTCTAATATGATTAGCAACAGCTGGCACTAGAATATTCTGAGCAATATAGTCTTGTCATTATTGGCGTCTTTGATTGGGTGGAGATATATGTATAAAAAAGTGTACAATGGGGAGATCTTTCTAGGTAGCCAATTTTATTTTTTTTTAACTCGGCGCAATTAATGGCCAAAGACTCTCATGCCTTTCTTGATTGGCGCTCGCAACAGATTTTTAGGACATTGACTTGTCCAATAATTTTTATTCGAGATAGAATTTTTCTCGTAAAAAAAATGTAAATTCTCATTATTATTAATTAATTTATTTTTATTATTTGCAGTCGATTGTCTAAATGAAAAATAATTAACTATGACGTTATTCCACTCCATTGCGTGCAAAATATTCAAATGATATTTTTTCACTAAGATATTTTAAATAATACATATATTCTATGTAAATTCTGTTTTTTAGTGTTCATAAAATAAATTTTGACTATCACTAAAACTTTACCACTTTATTTGACTTTTAAATATAGTTTTAAAGCTCGCTGATCAATAAAATTATATAAATTTATAATTTCATGCAAGAAAATTATAAATTTATATAACTAAATGACAATATAAGAAAATTCTGATAAAAATGAGCAATCACACAATTGGATGATTAAATCTAATGGTTAAATCAAGCCGTCACTATGCAACAAAATATTAGTTCAATGATACTCAAAATTGTCATTGAACAAGCTATTTTTTTCATTTCTTTATATAGAAAAGTTAAATCTATTAAAAACTTAGCTATTTAAACATCCTAAATAGGGTTTTATGCTTTGTTTCCCTATCTAAAAAGTTGAACGCAGGGCTGCACAAAAAACTTAAAAAACTCAAAAATTGAATTAATACGGTGTCTATAAATTGGATTGGTTTAATTTTTACAAGTAATTCATTTATTTTTAGTCCCAAAAAAGACAAACTGATGACATTAATTTGATTTCTAAGTTAGTATGGTATTGTGTGAAGGTGAATCTGCAGAAGTAAAAAGAATAGAAAGAATTAGGCCTGAGATGTCTAGCTGCACAACTTCGTGACTCATGCACCAGAAGACGGGGTAAGACTACCCATTGGGATTTTATTGGAAAGCTCCTCGATATTTAAGTTAGTGTATTATAAATCGGATATCTAATCTGAATATACTTTGGCAGAGTATTAGTAAACTAGAGTTAGTGTGTCTACCTTTTGTGAGGTTATCTCCTATATTTATACTTTTTCTCGGTATGGTTCTTAGCGGGAAAATGATTAACCTTCCAAGCTTGACCTTGGTGGGAATTCCTTTTTCACTTTTGGGGTCTGTTTTGAGCTCTTTTTTATGGGGTGGCTCATGGCTGTTTGCTGATGTATTTTAGGTAACTTCGGCCATCATTAATGCAGAAGTGTACAGACACGTTACAACCACTAATGCTTCATGTTTGGCCACGCTCAGACTCATAAATGCCTTTTGACCTGCTTGCACTGTCGTCAGTGCCTGTCATGTTATTCACGACTAGAGGCTCAATTCCATCGAGCTTGCCCCCTTGCCATGGGTCTCAGTCCTAGTCCTGATCCCAACATCCCATGAGGGCATTTTCCTATCATTCGAGTCTTCAACTTGTTAGGCTTAAGCCCGAGTTTTGGGTCGACCCACATGTGTTCGGGTTGAATCCCTTTCATTTGCCTCCAGTTCTTATAGTTTGGTTTTGATCGTTATATAAAAGCAACTTGGTGGCGGACTTCTCTTCACATACTTGTTATTTATAAACTTACCGACATCCGATTGCCTAGTACTAACATATGTTTATAAAAAGATTTTAACAAATTTGTCTCCTTTAATTATATAAAAGATATTTATTGCATCCTTCGTATATTGATTGAATCCATTTAGTTCATAAGCATACTAATTTGAATTTATTAGATCAAATCACCAAGAAATGTTGGTCACGTTTGGAATATTTTTATATTATATTTTATTTATTTTTATATTTTGTGATTTTTTTTAAAAAAATTCATCATAATTGTTTACTTTTTTTTCAATGAGACAAATTGAATAGGTAAAAAACTAATAAAAAGATGAAATTTTAAAAGAACAAAAACATGTCAAAATAAATAAAGAAATCATATTTATGGGCATTTTTATTTTATTTTTAATGATTTCTTATAATTTGGTCAAATTCTCATCCATATTGATTTTTCTCATCAAAACAAATAAAAAACGACACATAATATCAAATTTTTTTAAAAATTAGAATAAATAAAAAAATAAATTAAATTCTTCATTATTAGCCCAAATTGACTGCCATGTTGATAAACAGAAAAATACTTGTACAAAGTAAATATACAAATAATAATACTAGAGTTAACATTATTTTATTTTGATTTTATATTATTATTGTCACGCTCCAAATTCGAGTGGCATGACCTACGGGACTTGACCCAATAGCCACGAAAACCTAAAAATTAAAACAAATGCTATAAAGTATGCAAAGTTTTATCTTTACTAAAATTTGAGTAACATAGTACTTTAAACTGTAACAAATATCTTGTGGGACACAACAATCTACGAAAACAATCAATTGATTTTTAATTAATTCTATTTTCAACTGAAATAACTATTATTCATAAAATATTAATTTGAGTGTCAACTTATTTCCAAAAGATACTGACTCGATAAAAATGCAAAATAAATATTCATAGGAGGTCACTAGTACATAGTCCCAAAACACAACGGAATCTTCACTAATCTTTTTATTAAACACTTGAAAATGTTAAAAACAATATCAGCCGATGACTCGGTGAATCTCAAGCATACATATTAGAATACAGTTTCAAAAATTGGATATTTAAAATATTTACAATTAAACATAATCATGGCATATAATGAACGAGGGCAAATTCATGTGATTTCATAAATCGGGGTTTTTTTTGTCAAAATTTATATTTTTAGTACAATAAATAATTTCGCAGGATCTCATAATAAAAAAAATGAGTAATCAATATATCACGTCTCATCATAAAAGAATTAGTACCATAATAGTGATAAACTATGATCATCTATAAGCGGTAGGAACTATAAATAAAATAAGTATTCAATACCACATATAAAAAAAACTCGGAACATCCTCGACTCGTTGGATCCAACATCAAATTTAGAGTCACCCCAGGATGGCGCCTAAATCTTTTCTCTAAGACGAACCAATTTAGAGTCACCCGGAACACCAAGCATTTTTTCTAAAACTGTTGAGCACTAGAGTCACCACGGGTGCAAGGCCGCGGTCTTTTTCCTAGCGGCCAGAGTCACCTCCGTAGAGAATTTTTTCCATGTACTTTAAATATAGCCCAAAATAGAATCTCATAAGTTGCACCGCAAAAAGGTGCTTAAAAAAAATTTCATGTATCATTTGAATATTAAAATTCCATGTAAATCTTAAATGAGTCAAAAATAATTTTTATGTCATAAATTTCACATTAGAAATATTTATATATTTTTATACAATTTTTTTAAAAAAGATTTTGTTTTGTTTTTCAAAAACCAATTAGAAAAATATGTAATTTTAGAAAATACGTTGCATGATAAACCACTCATCTGGAATCTAAAAAATGTATAACTCGCAATGAGAAGAACAACATATGACTTGAGTGCCATCTTGAATTATGTTATATAAATATCTAATATTAATTAAACGCTAAACTCCGATAATATTTAAATACTATGCTAACCCCTATTAAGATTTTGTTCGTACTTATTTTCTTAAATTATTATTGTATAGCTTTTAATAATACTCATATTTTATTTAATATATAACATTTAGCCTAGTCAAGACCACTAGTTATTCTAAACTATATTCGAATAACAATGTAATAAAATATGATAATAATCAGAGTAAGTCATACCATTGATATTATCGAATAACTATTTAATCTTAATTCATTTATTATTATGAATTCTTTTTTTTTACTAAGATTGGGTTAATATTTAAATATAAAAATCTCAAAATCATAATCTAAGCATTGAAAAAAATATATATATAAAAATAAACTCTTTTGTAACATTTAAAAGTTATCAAATTAATTTAGTATATCTAAATTGCAAAGTACAAAACTTAACTCTATTACATCTAATAAAATTATATTCTTATCATCTATTACTACCGTGAGTAAATGATTTGATTTTAAAATTTCATCAATTCTATTTTTTCAAACTCATCCTAATTAATTAATCTTACTATTATTTTTATTATTTTATCTTTAATAATTGATTTAATTCATATTTAATATATAATCTTTAACCAAATCAAGTCAATAAGTTATTCAGTTCTAGGTTCAAATAATAACATGTTAAAATATTATAAAAGCCGGATTACGTTTTATCATTGATTTTATTGAATAACATATATTTTAACCTTATTACTTTTACTATTTTTTATTTTTTTAAGAAATTTATTTACTTATTTAATACTTAATATTTAATAATATCAAGACCATTCATTATCTCAATTCATATTTAAATGATAGCATACTAAAATATTACAATTATCGAGTTAAAATACACCATCGATCTACAATTAACCACATAAACTTATATATACATATAAATGTGTGCATATATTGTACTTGATTAATATCAATATTTAGTATAAGAATTATATTAAAATAACCTCAAAATTGGATTTTACGTATCAAAATACATAAGAATACATTCTTCATATGATCAAAAACTTACCCGTTTGAATCGAAGAAATCAAAATACACGAAAACATTTGTAAACTTACTACAATATATGCACACATTTATATGTGTGCATATAAATGTGAACGACCCTCCCTTCTTTCGTCTCTTTCTTATTCTCTTTTTCTTTTTTTCTTTCTTTTTTTTTTCTCACTCTCTTTCTCTCTAATGAATTTTTGAGAGCTCTTTATTTTTCATATTCTAAAATTCTCAAATTTTCTACTCTAAATATATATAGAACTATATTTTGTATTTTTAAATTAATTCATGTACATCTCAAACGCTTTTCATATTTATTTATAACTGTTTAACTTCTAAAAATTGTATACTTTAACTCTATCTCTTTATCTTCTCCTATCTTATTAAAATAAAATTCAAACCTTAAAATAAAATTACACACACATGTGTATATATATATATATAACAAATAATTATTTTAAACTCTAATTCGAGTATCTTATTCTATTTCTAAATCTTTTATGCTTATCTATTTTATTGTTTATATCTCATGATAATTCTGTCCTTATAATAATTTTTTACCAAATTCTATTATCTTTTTCTTACTTATCTTGTCAAAACAACTTCAAGATTTTAAAATAATTTATAATCTCAATCTATAACATATTTTTTAAATATTTAAGACTATTAAATAATTAATTAATTAATTTTTCTATTACAAAATAACTACGAAAATTTGAGATGTTACAATTATTAACATAACATCTATTGGTGATTTGATTTTAATAGATTTAAATTGATTTGTTTGAAGATTAAACATATTTAATCAAAAGATCATAAAAAAAATGAATATATTTTGAATGGCTAAAAAAAAAATGCGTTAAAAAACACTAATTTTTTCAAAGGAGCCCGACTTGGGATTTGACTTAGTAGATCCAATTAATTAGTTTAAGGACAAAATAAACAAATCTTCATAGTTAAAGGGTGGATAAATATATAAAAAAATCCTTTATAAAATTAAATTAATTTAATAAATCAAATTTTATATTATTTATTTTTAATGAATTTTATTTTATAATTTGTTCAAAAAAAATATTTCAAGTTTCTTCTTATCGAGATTACTTAAAAAATAAAAAATTAAACCCAAAAATGAAAAAAATAAAAAATAACAAATATTAGTTAAAAAAACACAAATTAAATTAGGGCGAACATGGCTAATGTTTGCTCCTTACCTCCTCTTCCCGTTCCGCCGATGGCGATTCCAGAATTTCTTCCGCCACCACTGCTCTCTCCTTTGCCTTCCCTTTCCGCACATTTGTTTAGGTAACATGTATTTTCAATTCACTTAGTGAAAACATCGTGTTATTAGCGGACTTAGGGTTCACATTAGTTTCACTCTAACTATTCAAATCATTTTTTGTTATTTTTTTAAAAACAAATATAATTTATTTATACATTTAATGATATTTAATTAATTGAATATTTTACATAAATTATTTATACACTAAGAATAATATAGTAACGAACAATTTAAATCATTAACATAAAACTGAAATCGACTTCGCTAACAACAGAGAAGCCTAATAATCCCTTGTCAAACACCACAAAACCCCAAATTAAATTTAAAGTTTCATATCTCTCTCCATAATCAAGTCCACTTTCACTGAATCCACTCCATCTCAATGTGTTTTCATAAACATTAATTTTTATAAATTGTAGCAACAAAAGCTAGGGGTAGTTTTGTAAGTGACAATATTTTTGTCATTTTATTGCAACTAATTAAGGAGTGATTTTGAAAACAAAAAAATTAAGTTTGAGTTTAATTTCAGATTCACATCAATTAGGTTATGACGTATCATGGTTGCTGAGGGGAAAAAAAAATATTGAGAGTTGTTGATGGCGGTGAGTCAACAGGAGATAATAGAATTAGTTAGAATCATTGTGACACACCACCTTTTAAATTATTTTAATGACAGGTAATAATAAATGGTAATTTATGTGATTTTATTTTTTATTTTTGTAATTAATTTTTGAGTGATTTTATTTTTTAAATTTGTAATACATACAAATATATAGAGTGATTTTATTTTATAATTGTTTGTTTTTTGTTAGGTTATGTAGTTTGTATTTTACTATGCTTGTATTTTATTTTTTTAATTTATATATAATTAAATTGAAATGAAATTAATAACTTATTAAAATTTTTTATGTATAAAATTTTTTTGTTTCTTGATTTGCATCAAGTTTTGATTCTCGTGCCAAAAATTTTGGGGCAGGTGAAAAATTTTTGCATCAAGATTTGATTCTCGTGTCAAGATTTTTGGGATAGGTGAGAAATTTGGTCACATCTAGATTGTTTTAAAAAACAAAAAAAAATAAAAAAACATTGAAAGCATGATTCACTTCGGGATTTGGTTTGAGGTAGATTAGTAGGGATAGTTATTCTAAGGTTATGATCTAGTGCGGAGGATTACGAACTTAATTATTTGATTTATTTAATTATATTAATTTGTATTTATAATAAAATAATTAAAAAGGAAATTATTTTATAAAATTTTTTGATGCTACAAATTTATCAGTACGATTAAATTTTTCGATTTCTGCACTGTTTATTTGAATTAGACAAATCGACATATATTCGAATTGATCGAGTGTAATCAGGTACAATCAGTAACGATCAGGTATAGTCAAAATTGATTTGGACTGCGTGGAATAAAGATTACACATATATGTATTTGTGACTTGTTTAGATTGTGGGGTTTGTCAGATACAAATCTAATGGCGTTGAAAAGTTTGGGTGTCATGATTGAACATTTTGACGGCCACAACGATTTCACCTTATGACAGCAAATGGTGAAGAATATATTGACGCGCTAAAGACTGATCAAGGCTCTCAGGAAGAAGTTAGAAAAATTAGAAATGATGAAGAATATAGAGTGGGATGAGATGTAGGACTTAGTGAACATCACGATTCAGTTGTATCTCGGTAACAGTACTCTCTAGGAAGTTATTAACGAAAGCGATCCGACGAAATTCTGAGCTAAGTTGGAGAGCAGGTACAAGTTCAAGACATTGACGAATCAATTGTCCTTAAAGAAACAATTATATGCACTTTAGATGACAGAGGAAGCGAACTTTATGAAGTACTTGGACGAGTTCAACAGGATGTTGATGGAATTTGATTATATCGGCGCAAAGAACGAAGACGAGAATAAAGAAATTCTCCTGTTGGTTTCATTTCCTTCATCATACGAGCATCTGAGGGCTACACTGATGTTTGAAAAAGATATCATTGGGTTAGATGAGATTGTTGCTGCTCTCATATCTCATGAGATGTTGAAGAAGAGGGAGAGTGGCAGATCACATGGAGATGGCATCATGGTTGTATCAGGCAGTGAGAAAGTCAAAGGCAAGAAAACAGTGAAGCAAGAGGGGTCCAAGAAAAAAAGTCATTGCAAGTCGAGAGGTTGCAAAGGGAAGTGCCACTATTGTGACAAGGAAGGTCATCTGAAGAGAAATTATTTGAAGTACAAGGCGGACAAGAGAAAAGAACAATCATCAGAGACAGCAGTTACAAATGTCTCCGATTATGAAGAATCAGAGGTGCTCACAGTTACTTCAGGTATGAGCAAATCAGATTGGATATTAGATTCTGGATGTTCGTTCCACATGTGTGCAGTCATAGAGTATTTGATGCATATCAGGTATGTAATGGGGGTACTGTTAGGATGACTAACAATGCAGTGAGCAAAGTTGTCGGTATAGGAACAGTGCGATTTTGCAGGCTTGATTAGACCGTTTTAATTTTGACTCGGGTTAAATATGTGCCGAATCTAAGGAAGAATTTAATTTTTCTATGGATGTTGGATTTAAGGGGTTACGGGTTTTCATCTAGAGGTAGAGTTTTTTGGGTTTCAAAGAAAAATAGGTATGTACTGCAGAGACAGATAATTGACAAGTTATACAAGCTCTAGAGAATATTGTGACATGTGGAGTTACTGCCAAACATCATATGAGTAGTATAGGTAGACGACATACACAGAAAAAGTGTAAGAATGATTAGGGTGAACAACAATTGCGAAAAAGCACACGGAATAGGCACAGGGGTACACAGAAGCGATGAGGTAGTACAAGTGTACATATAAGCAAATCAGATGGTGTGCAAAATGCCAGCAAGATGCAAGAGTAATAATTGTTGGATGTTTACAGGAAAGCTCTAAGTAACAAGACTAAAACGATAGACGTGACGGACATGTGTACACCTCGACAGAAGCGAATCTCATTTGCTCTTGATTTGGTTAGTGGCGGTAATCTCTTTAGTTGTGTGCAGAAAGAAGAAGGGATGTGACCACGTTCTTCTATAAAGTAGTGAGTTTTGTAGGGCACTGGGGTTGGGGTGTGGGTATCTCGGTATAGAGGTGCGGGTTATGCTGTTTGGGTGTGACAGATCGACGACAACGATGACGGTAGAATTGACATCAACGCTGGTTATCTTCAGGGTAGTTTGTAGAATTTAAGCCAATGTGAAGATTATTGAACTATGTGGCTTGTATTCTACAGGGCTTGTATTTTATTTTTTTGATCTATATGTAATTGAATTGAAGTGGAATTAAGAGTCTACTAAAATTCTTTATATATAGGGATTATAGTAATATGGGCTAACTAAAATTCTTTAGAGATTCTACGTGTGTGCTTATAAATAGGATACTAGTGGATTCACAGGGAGAATGTCGTGAGTTGACAGAAAATTGTAAGACTAACTGGTAGAGAGAAGGGAGACGGTGTTGTATTATTTCATTTTCGACATTAGTGAAATATTTTCTCTCTCGTTCGTGGCCATAGACTAGTGTAGGTCGAACTACGTAAATTCTCGGTGTTTATTATTTTTTACTTTTTTTATGCGTAATTTTGCTTCTGTTTGCGTTTGGAGAGTTGTGCTTAAATCCTAACCGTTTTAAACCTTAATTATAAACATCATGACCTAGCACCTCCAATAATACTTAAAAAAATAAGCCACTATTATTGTCAATTATTATTTAAATATCAGTTATTTTTATGAAATCTTTACACAATATTTGTCATTTGTTTCACTAAGTAGATTGCAGAGCAATTGTTTTAAATTTTTGTTTCACTATATGAGTACTAGTTTTTATTTTTCATTTGTTTCAAGTTTTTAAATTTGTATAAATTATTATTATTTTATGTGTGTAGGGTAATTTTTAAAATACATAAAATTATGGTTAATTCCAAGCAACCCGATTTTTATTAATTTAGTTTGTTTGATTCTACTAAATGAGTTCAAATTCAAAAAATTAAAACCAATAAAAAATCATTCCATCTTAAATTTAGTACCAAACGGAACAAATCCAACTCATGGGCTCCTCTATATATCGAATGCACCACTTATAAAGTATGGTCCTTTTCAACCATCTCCAACAACTCAACCCACCTCGAGGCACCTCAACCTCAACTACTATGGATAGACAATTTATTATTGTCAAACAGCATACAAGTGCCGTAGTAATTATTCAGTGTTTTTGAAGTATGATGTTAAAAGTTTATGTGACATTTTTAGTTAATATAGTAGTGATAAATTTTACGATAAAAATATGATGAAGAGTAACTCACATTATATAAATTGTAATTATTTATTTACAGAAAAATACCACGTGACGTCGACTACGTGGTACTTCGGAAGTGCTTACTAATTGTTCGTATTTAATTCACTTGTTTCAAAATAAGATATTATAAAAAATTATATTGTCAGACTTATTTTTGTTTTTTATTAATTAAACTTGTCAAACGGGTAGGTGTTTGGAAAAAAAAAATTATCCCAAATGTCATTAGGTTCTGGTAGTTTCAAAAGTTTCTAGTTGGGGAGGCTTTATTATGTGCCATGTTAATTTGGGTTATATTACCATATTTTTTTCGGTTTTTTTGTTTCTTTAACTTTTAATTATTTTTTTTAAAAATAAAATCAGATCGTCTCGATGAAAAAAACCAAAAAAATAAAATTATGATCATATAATAAAAAAGGTTCGCTAAAGTGAAAATTATAAGCAATGTACAATTTAGCTCGTTGGTTTTTTTTTATTTTTGAAACAATTTCATATTTGATAAAAAAATTATTATTTTTGACTCGCCTAGACAAACAAGAAAAGTTAAGAAGTTATAATAGATTGATAAAAAATAAAGACATACTAAAAATAAAAATAATAAAATAAAATAAATACTAAACAATTATCCTGTCCATTTCACATTTCATGGATGAAATAGGGGGCTGGGGGGTTGGCCTCGGTTGGGGCAACTCAATAGACAACTCAATAGACATATATAGGTGGGGACATGCCATGGTGTTAGGTGTTGTCCATTTCACATTTCATGGATGAAATATTTTTATATTCTCCTAATGGATAGATATTAGATTTTTTTTTTTTAAATTATTGGGAGGGGGAAGGTGAACGTAAAATTTTTAAATTATTATTTTAGACCAATTCTATTGTAATTATAATTTTTTTCTTAAAATTTAAGAGAGAAGACTGCCTCTAACTGTCCTCGGCTATGACGTCGTGTAACCATAACCTTCAAAGTATGATGTTGTTGTCTCATGACACATGGCCACGTTTAAAGTTAAATTAATTTGAATTAAATTAAATAAGTGAGAAGTTATGAAGCACTTGCTAAATATTTGAAAATCAAGACCAATCAAATTATATATTTCTCTTTTCAGTTGAACAAAGAAAATGTTATGCTTTGGAACAAAGGAAAAATAATGCTAACTATCAAACTTATTTTGATTTAATTTATTTTTTTGTTAAAATAATAAATTTTGCAAAATCTTATTTGAAACGAGACACTCATCTGGCATGTATTTTTTATTATACCGTGGTGTAAATAAATCCATAATAAAACTAAGGAATGGCAATCTAACTCGTCTTCTATCCTTCTCTTTGGGGGTCACCCAAAATATCCAACTCATTTCCATATGAGTAGGGTTTGGTATCTAATTTCCCAGCCCCAACCCGGCCACCCCCTTCAAAAAAAAAATCCAAAAAAATTATTTGTTGTTCGATGTTAATTAGCACACAAACATTTACCTTAATTTTGCGTTCATCGAAGGCAAGTATTCAAATAAAGATTTAAAAAAAATAAACATAGTTTACTGAAGATATTTAATAATTCTGCATACTAGGAGAGTAATTATCATATGGTGAATGTGATCGGTTTATAAAGTGAGATCAATTACTTTTAGTTTAGGGTTTTAATCAAATAATAAGAACCACACCTTTAATAAAAATAAAAATTAGTTTGTTGAAATTTGAATTCCCCACCTAGAATTGCCAAACAAATATGGAACCATCAACCATTTCAACTAATATTCCGATCAAATTCATACCCAACGATCCAGTATTTTTTCCAAAGGGTTTAGCTCCTTTTCATTTCTTTGATGGATCATTAGATCAGACTTCAGTTTAGTTAGATTAGTTTCGGATCCAAACTGGGTTTACTTTGTTTATTCGAATCGTTCATTTTATTGTTATTGATACATAAATTAACTATGTAAAAATTCATATTGATTGTATATTCTTAAGTACCTAAATAAATTATATTTTTGTATAAAAAGATCAATATAAAGTTTAGATATCATTTATTTTTTAATAAAAAATGTGACTTATTTAGATAATTAACGATATTTAATTAATTTAACTTTTTATATAGATGGTTATATACTAAGAACAATAAAATGAATAACTCAAATTATCCAAATAAGTTCATTTTAAATTCAAAATTAACTGCTGATCAAGTTCATCAAAAGGGCAGAAAAAAGCCCACTCTATTTTCAAATCACACAATTGAATAAAATATCTCTTCTCTTCCACTCATATAGGTATCCAAAGCCAAACTGAATAATTCACCTCTTTGACTCTGTTTTTCATTTCTAAAGATTTAGTTTTTTTTATAAAAAAACTTAATTTTGAAGTTAGTGTTTGGCATTTCTCAAAAATTAATTAACCATTTTTTAAACTTTTTTCCAAGAAAAATATATATTTACATTTTAAAAACTTTCTTTTTTTCGAGTAAAATAATTACAATACTTTTAATTAAAAGTTAATTTTATTTTAGAAAATAGTGCTAATATTATAAATACTATAATTTAAAATATAAAAGTAAGAAAAAATTAAAATTTTTTATAAAAAACAAAAAAAATAGACTACTCAAATAAATTCTTTCAAAGAATCTAAACCACCTTAGAGGCAAATTCTTTTTTTAGTCATTCAAATAGAATGACTTTTTTTTTTTGTCTCTTTGTTTATCACACTGTTGGTGTGGTGACAGCATATTATTATTTATTTTTGAAGTATTATACACGCAACGACGTACACTGTTTTGGCGTAATGGTTTTTATATAAGCAATGATATATAATAATTAATATTGGCCTTTTGTGATATATTTATTTATTTATAAATAAATTAAAATATAAATAAATCACTTTATTTAAGTGATAATTGACTTATTTACTTATTTAATTTATTTTTTTTATTTTTTTATTTTTTTATTTATTTAATTTATTTATAACGTATTTACTTAAATAAATTATTTTATTTAGCTAAATTCTTGTTTATTTAGTTTATTAATTTTTTTACTTATTAATTTATTTATTTTTTAATTTAAAATTTAATTTATTTAATAAATTAAATAACATTACTTATTTATTAATTTATAAACTAAATAAATTAATATAGCATCTTACCAAATACGCATTATTTCATTCAAAGTACTTTTTATTACAAAATTAAATACAAACACCACATTAAACCATGGCAGTGATAATCAGAAACTGTAGAATTCTTGTCGGTGACGCCTTCGTATCCCGATCTCTATATATTCCCAGTTAAACCGCTTCCAAGTTCCAAACCCCACGGTTTTGTTTTACTTCCGAAGTCCCATCTTGCATCTCTCTCCATGGCCTGCGAGCCAATCGGAATCATGGCGTCGAACCCTAAAGCCCTCCAGGTCATCTTGGATGCTCCAGGGTTGATGGGGAAGAAGGTGACGACAATACAAAAAGATGGACCAACCGCTCTGATACACTCCATCGTCTCCAACAACCAAGAACTGAAAGAACCCTTCTACGTTCTGGACTTGGCTAAGGCGGCGTCTCTCATGGACCGATGGACTCGCAGCCTCCCAACTGTCCGTCCTTTCTACGCCGTCAAATGCAACCCCGACTCCGCCTTCCTTTCCGCCATGGCTGCTCTTGGCGCAAGCTTCGACTGCGCCAGTCGGGCCGAGATACAAACCGTTTTATCTCTCGGAGTCTCAGCGGATCGGATCATTTTTGCCAACCCGTGCAAAGCCGAGTCCCACGTCGAGTACGCCGCCAGCGTTGGTGTTAACCTTACCACATTCGACTCGAGTGAGGAAGTCGAGAAGATCCGGAAGTATCACCCAAAAGCTGCTTTGCTCGTTCGGATCAAAGCTCCGGACGACGACGGCGCGCGGTGCCCACTCGGTACAAAATTCGGTGCTCTTCCGGAGGAAGTGGTGCCGCTCCTTCAAGCCGCCAAAGCCGCTAGACTCACCGTCTCCGGCGTCTCCTTCCATGTTGGAAGCGGATCCACGAACTCCCACGCTTACCGCGCCGCAATAGCGGCGGCGAGAACGGTTTTCGATGTGGCGTCGTTCCTCAACATGCCAAGAATGCGCGTGCTCAATATCGGCGGCGGTTTTATGGCGAATCCACAGTTCGATGACGCTGCTAACGCCGTTAAATCGTCCATCGAAGAGTATTTCAAAAATGAACCGAGTCTGACCGTTATTGCTGAACCGGGACGGTTTTTTGCCGAGACGGTTTTCACGCTCGCTACTAATATTATCGGGAAGCGCGTGAGGGGAGAGGTGAGGGAGTATTGGATAAACGACGGCGTTTACGGGTCTTTGAACTGTTTATTGTACGACCATGCAATTTTGAATCCGACGCCGTTTGCTTGCTCGTCGAACCGGGGGAACCCCACGTGCCGAGGCGCGAGGTCTTATTGTTCGACCGTTTTTGGACCCACGTGCGACGCGCTTGACACGGTGCTGATGGGTCACCAGTTACCGGAACTGCAGGTCAACGATTGGCTGGTGTTCCCAAACATGGGTGCGTATGCGGCGGCGGCTGGGTCCAACTTTAATGGCTTCAATACAGCGGCCATAACGACCCACCTGGCCTACTCCACCACAATGTAACACGGAGGAGGGACCTGCTGTGAGTTAAATTGAATTTTCATTTAATTGAAATTTTATAATTCAATTAGAATTATTTATTATTTTAAGTTAATTGTGTATGTAATTTTTATCAAAAAAATTACGTTAATTAGAAATTATTATTCATATAATTAAAGTATATTTGTTTTTAAATAAAACAACCAATTTATTATATTTTGAGAATAAAATATAAGATAAATTTGCACCGATTATGTGACTATTAATGTTTGATTGACCTAAATTTTTACATAAATTAATTATTCATCAAATATAAAATAATAAATAATTTTAATTAAATTATAAAATCTAAATTAAACTCATAGTATATCTACTAAGTTGGGCCACCGCAAGCTCCCGCTAACACCACTACACGATATACTTAGATTTGTGGCCCACCCAAGGTGTGCAATATGCAGTATAATAAAAGAATTACAAGTTTGTCGTAAAAATAATAATTGAGGGTCAAATGAAATAATATACAAGCTTATCGCAAAACAATCTAACAAAATTCAACATTTTTCTAAAAAAAGTAGCTATTAAGCAAATTGTCAACTGAATTGTATAAACATGATTTTTTTACAAGCAGCATTGCTTCATCACTAATGGAGGTGGGGGGAGGGGTGACTGTTGTGAGCTTGAAACTGTTTTATTTTGAATTTTAAACTCTAATTAAAATCGTTTATTATGTTGAAATAGTTAATTAAGTAAATTTGTAAAATATCAAATTCATCGGACATCGTTATTTATAAAACCACGTAAGTCTCCCACACACACCACCACTACAAATAGATCTGAGAGAAGATTTTATCTATCTCGCCGTTGCAACCTCGCCGACAACGATGGCGATGTCAATGTTGCCGTCGAAAGCACAAAATTGACGCCCTCTTTCGCTGCCCACCATTGTCGTCGAGACATAAAACAAGTAATTCATAAAACATATTGAGATGCACCCATAAAGACTATTACCCCGTCCAATTACCCAGTCCAAGAACTCTCTTAAGCCTCCCATTAGAACTCACGTTTATTAGGCATATTTTTTAATTGCATTTCCAAGTTAGTGGCTTCGACATATAATATTTTCTAAGTTCAACTCCATACAAAATTTCAAAATATAACAACTAACCTGTTACACATAAACAAATGATACATGCAAGCACATGGGCACTGAACAAGTATATACCCAACTCAAACTCTACAAATTCATATGATAAGCCCAACTGTGGCATAGTCATTTCCTAAAGCTATTAGGTATTCAAACCTAAAGTTTTCATACTATGCTGTCACGCTCCAAATTTTTAAAAAATATTTTTAGTGTTAAAGTAATTTTTTTAAATTGGCAGAATTTTTCTCAATTTTTTGATAATTTTATTGTATAACCGTTTATAAAATAACTTGTAATAAATGCAAACGAAATAATATACACGGGTTCTACCTCAATTTCAACAGCAAAATCACAACTCAAAATAAATTATAGGCTAACCATCCTAACTTTTCATACATATATTTAAAACCTCTAGTTTCAAACCAATAACATAACCAACGCACATAATTACTAAAATAAAATATTCAAGCACTTTAATCTAAACTACCACTACGAAACAGTTTTAAAAAAATCAAATTTTAGTCTATACCAAAAGAAATTGAACAAAAGTACCAAAACACTACTGTGACTACATCATTACTATTCAAATAGTTCTCAACAGAAACTCCAAAAGTGCAATTATTTATGGGGTACAACAGAATCTGAAATGTTCAAACACATGAACAAACCAGAGGGTTAGAATTTATTAATAATCAACAAATGTAAACTTGAAAGAATTAGATGAAACATAGGACAACTGAAATAAAAAAAATAAAAATATTTAATATCTAATTTCATTATATCCACAAATCCTTAATAATGTTGAGGCTTATTTCATTAAACTTTTAATCAATTCAAAGTTAACTATCCAAAAGGAGTATGATACGCATAAAAGAGTAGATAATCATCTCTTACCACTAGGTCGGTGTGCCCTAATGGCAATGCAATCGATACCCAACCTATCTAGGCACTCTATTACATTAGTTAGTTGTGACGCCTATTACAAGGCACAAACCTCCTAAGTGTAGGAATCTACCTGCGCAGCAAACTTAAAACTCATAAATTAAATCGTCTAACTTACTACCTTATGTGTCAATCACAAATTCTTTAAGGTTATTTCGAAAACTATTTCACATTTTTATTAAGTGTTTTATACATTTTTAAAAAAAACAAACTTACTATTTCTACCAATTCAAGATATTGGTACCAAGTATATACCAAAATTAAACTTTTTACATTTAACTATACATATTTCAATAAAAATGACATATATGAAATTTTACACATTTGTAGATATTTTAAGTAATCATGACATAAAAATAATTATAATAATTAAATTTTAAGATATAAAATGTTAAAAAGATCATTTATCCTACGATAACATTCTTTTAAAAAAAACAAATAAATAGCATGGTTAACTTCAATTTTTCGAAGTTTAATACAATTAATTAGTTACCCAACAATATAATTTAAAATAAAAAATTGAATACATTTATTCAATTTGAAAATTTTAAGTCTAACTAGTTTAATTTTATACAAAATATCAATTCAATAATCATAAAAATATTAATCACAATTATACCTATCATTCCTTAGCAAACAATAAATGAAAACTATTACCTTGATGGATTGGATTATAGACGAGGAATTTAGAAAATCTTAAAAAAGCTTTAGTCTTAATAAAATGACTTATTAATCTCTCTTAAATATCGTACGCAGCAACACCGTACACAACAATAGAAAATAGGGGCGGCGGCCGTGTGAGAACAGGGAAAGGAAAAAGAGAATGGGTAGGCGCCGGGCGGCGGCTATTAGCTAGGGCTAGCAAAAGAGTGAAAAGGATTGGAGGGTCTAGGCGCTGAAAGGGGCAAAAAAAAAACCAAAATAAAAGTTAGGGTTCGCTAACAGGTGTTCTTGGACCACAAGATTAAATATAATAAATATATTTAAATTTATTAATTATGTTTATGTGTAGTTATAAATTATTATTTTTTATTATTATTTTTTAAATTATATCTAAATCTATTAATTGTGTTTATAAGTATTTACAAATTATTATCAATAAATATTAAAATAAATAATAAAAAATATAATTAAAATATTTAAAAAACTTTAAACTTGTACCCTAAACTTGTGCTTAGGGGCACCTTATAGCATTTGTCTTTTAAAGGTAAATGGGTTGGGGACCTCTTGTCCGTGTACCTATGGGAATTTTTTTAACATTTTATTTTATTTATAATTATCATTTTAAAATGATATTTAATTTAAATTTATCACAATAATTATTTAAATTTACTTTTTAACACTATTCAATATCAATGTTTTTGAATTAATATTTAATTAAAATAAACTTAGAATTTAATTTTATGCATAAAAAATATATAAATAAACTATTTTTAATATTTAAAAATCACTTAATAAATCAAACAATGTTTAGATTTAATATGTCAACAATCGACGTCGATGAATATTTAGAACTACGTGTCTGATCAATGCATAACGAGATTTTTTTTCTACCTTATATTCAACTTTAATATTATTATTATTAATTTATTTTTTTGTATATATTTTTTATTTTTTTAAAAATAAACAAAATATTATTATTATTATTATCATTATGTAACCATCTTCTCTCAAGATATTTCAAGACATCTAAAATATAAAATTGCTTTAATTTAGAATTAGAAGCAAATAAATTAAAAAAATATTGAATCATTACACAAAATACGGCGAACTTGTGCTTACTTTTAAAAGGCAAGGATTATAATTGCATAGATTTTGACCCGTTTGGATGATTTATCTATTTACTTATTAGTAAATAAGTTAAATTTTATTTAAATCACATTACTTAAGTAGTTTGTGACTTATTTGCTTATTTACTTACTACTCAAACGAACTTATTTGCTTATAAACTAATTTATTTAGTTTATTTAGCTATCCAAATGAACTTATTTAATTTATTTACTTATTTGTATGTTTTTTTATTTTTAGTTTATTTAGTTACTTAAACGACGTGACTTATTTTTTAATTTGTAAGTTAAATAAACAAATAAATAAACTATCCAAACATGACCTTTGATGGTTATTTTTAGTTAGTTACGCCAAACATGCTTAATTGTAATTTTTAAAAGTATAATAAGCATGTTTAATCAGAACTAACTAAAATATATTTAGTTTGCCAAAAATGTCTATTGTATTTTTTTCAGTTTTAATATTTATTGTAATTTTATAAAAAATAATTGCCATCATAAAAGATTTTTAGTAGGACTTTAATGAGGTGAGGACAAAGTTATAACAACGTAATATAAAGTAATATAAGATCCGATCAAATAGCTCGTGGATGCTCACAATTTCTCAAAAATGTATAGCAGTAGGGTATGCTTACGTTTTAGAGTCATACTATGGCCCCGTTTGGATTACCGTTGCTGATTTGTTTATTAATTTATTTATTTATTAATAAATAAATTAAAAAATATTTAAGTCATTTTGTTTAGCTAATTTACTAATTTATTTATTTGTTTATTTGGTTATTCTTATTTGTTTATTTACTTATTTATTTATTTAACTACTCAAATGAGTTTATTTGGTTTATAAGCCAGTTTATTTATTTATTTAACTACCTAAACAAACTTATTTACTGATTTATTTATTTATTTATTTAACTATTCAAACGAACTTATTTACTTATTTATTTTTAACTTATAAACTAATAAACAAATAAGCAAGACTATCAAATCGAGGCCAATGTTCCTATTTGTGCTATCTAAAAAGTCAGGTTTTTTCTTTTATTATAAGAAGTTGAGCTTTTAAATTATGCTATTTGGTATATTTAGAAAGGTTGCTTTTTTTTTGTTTTGTTTTACGTTTTTCTTAGATAAAAGCCTGTAAATCTCTCAATTACATTAATTATTATTTTTAATAAAATAGCAATAATACTCTAATTAAAAAATCAACTCAACTATAAAAAATAAAAACAAATGTTCCATTATTCTAAAAAAATATAACTCAAAAGTAAAAAATTAGGCCATATTAAGCATTTTATGAAAAAGTCAAAAAAGTGACCATATCTGACCTTTCCTTTTTTTTTTTTCCTTAAAAAATTAAACTTATTAAAAATTAAGCTTTTTAAATATGCTAAATAGAAAATAAGTGACTCGTATTTAGTTATTACATTTGTCCATCATATGATTTAATATTTTATGTATTTTTTTATTTTATAAATTTATTATTTATTTTTAAATACCACGCTTAAAATATTATTTTATATAGTACTTAAACGTGGCCATTAAAAAATTATCAGTGTAATTTTAGTTTTTAATTAGTTTATTTCTTTGATTCTTGAAGTTAATTCGAGGTTATGAACAAGTTTTCAAAACTTCTCCTCATAATCACTTACATAATATATTGGATAGTTAATATTTTATCTATAGAAAGAAAGAAAGATAGATAGATAGACACAAGGCAGTCCTTGTCTATCTTTGTCTATCTTTTTATAGGCCTAGTTTTCTGCCAAATATTAATATCTTAGTACCAAATTATGTAGCGTTGAAAAATTTATTGACAGAATAATTTGAGTCGCATCTAATGATATTATTTTTAGAACATAATTTTCTCCAATTACTAAAGCTTGTTGTCGAGTTTTAATAAAATTGTTCCCAAAATATAATGAAGCCTTTTAATTGAAGAAGAGCAGCCAGCAAATATTGATGATCTTTTATGAAATCCTACTTAACGAAAAAAAATAATTTTTTTTAATTGAGATATCAGATCTTCTTATTTAGAAAATGGATTTGTGTTTTTTTAAAAAGACAAAAATGTGTCTTTTCGAAAAATTACATCTTTTCAAAACACTTTTTCAAAAATCAGTTATTTAAAATAATACCTTTTGAGCAAAAAGCACATTTTGAGAAATAATTGAAAAATAATTATTTATTAAATTAATTCGTTTAATCAATTTAATATAAATTATTGATCAGACGACCCAAAATAAAAAGATTGAACGATCTTTAATAAACCGCGCGATGCGTGCAAAGGCATGCGCCAAAATCTGCACAGGGTGCGCAGTGTGCAATAGTGGAATCACCTACAAATGAGCTAAGTCCATATTTTTACTATATATCACACATTAACCAATCAAATCATGACAAAATATTTTTATATATAAACTCAAAAGTTAACTACTTCCCAACCAATGTGGGACAAAAACTACACCTTTTATACAATAAAAAATGAGTTTGACTCAACAATCCCCCACTTTGATTGTATAAAAGCGAAAAAGAAAAAGAAAAGAAACTCTCAATTAAAAGATAAAAAAATATTATTATGAATACAAGAATGTGTTTTATAGCTTAAACCTCAAATTAGTACAAGTACATCAAAGTTCAAATAAAGTCATTAGTGGCCTAAGCTTTAAGCCAAGTACTTTTAATCGTAAAATCGGGTATACCATACATATAATAATATACTGTTTACAAGGATTTCAAACAACTGCTTTAGCACTATTATAGCCATGTGCTAACTCTTGGTTTCATGAACGATCCAAAGAGTAAAATCCAAACTATCGTGAGAACTGGCACCATGCTGCGTTCATATAGGTGAAGTTTTGTCATGTTCCACTACTGGACGTTTGGAACTCCATTAAGAATGTAATTCAACCCTCTTATGCGTAATGGACAATCACTGACTATCTTTAAAACTGAAAGGAGTAAGAAAACTGGATAATCAGTGTCACAAACCATTTACCAACAACTTGTTTTTACCCATTAAACCCTTTAACTAGAGATTGTCTTGTTTTGGGTCGGGTTACTATTGTTGGTGATTTTCAGAAAGGATTTTAACCCCATCTCAATTGTTGTAGCTCTTACGACCTCTCTAGATAATCCTTGGTAAAATGATCAGTCAAGTTTTTACTCGACTTTACATACATAACGGTAATTACTCCATCTTGTATCAATTGTCTTATAAACTCATGTCTTACACTTATGTATCTAGACTTGCCATTGTAAGTGCTACTATAGGCTCTTGACAGAGTAACTTCACTATCGCAGTGAATAGATATTGGTGGCATTGAATTAGGCCACAATTTAATGTTCAACAATAAATTTCTAATCCATTCGGCCTCTTTACCTGTTGCCACTAATGCTATGAATTCAAATTTTATAGTCGAATGGGATATATAAGTTTCTTTTTAGATACCCATGAAATGGCACTCCCACCAAGGAGAAATACCCAATTCGAAGTAGATTTATTATCTTCTTGACTAGTAATCAAACTAGTATCAATATATATCTCAAGTACAGTCAGAAAGCTATTATAGTATATTCCTAGCCCTTTGGTCTTCTTGAGATGTCCAAAGACTCTTTCTATAGCTTTCCAGTGTTCTGCACTTGAATTACTTGTAAATCGACTCAATTTACACACAACAAAAGCAATATATGGTCTAGTATAATGCATAACGTACATTAAGGCACCTATAGCACTAGCATATTCAAGTTATGCAACTTTTCTTCCAGAATTTTCAGATAATTTAACACTCGAGTCAAATGGTGTGTTAAATTCTTTAAAGGCAATATGCTTAAACTTTAGAAGTATCTTATCAACATATTACTCCTAACATAATGCATAACCCTCACTATGTTTTATCAGTTTTATACTTAAGATAGTATCAATTTCTCCAAGATCTTTCATCTTAAAATTTGAAACCAGACACTTCTTGGTTTCAAGTATTTCAATCATGTTTGTACATATGATGAGTTTGTCATCAATATACAAACATACAATTACACCATTTTCTTTGGTGAACTTAGAGTAAATGCATTTATCAGCACTATTGTGTCTAAAATCAAGAGCTAAAATGTATGAATCAAATTTCTGATGCCATTATTTATGTGCTTTCTTTAAACCTTATAATGATTTTGTTAACTTACACACTTTTCTTTCATTTTCAGGAAGGATAAATCCTTCAGGTTGATCCATATACACTTCTTCATCTATATCACCAGTTAAAAATGAAGTTTTAACATCCATCTAATGAATATGCAGGTGATAAATAGAAGCCAAAGTCATAAGAATTCTTATAGAAGTAATTCTGGCCACATGTACATATGTGTCAAAATAATCAATACATTCCTTTTATCTAAAACCTTTGTCTACCAGTCTTGCTTTAAAAGTTTGTACTGAATTGTAAGTATTGTACTTACGTCTAAAGACCCATGTGCAGCCAATAGATTTTGAACCCAGTGGTAAATTAACTAATCTCCAAGTGCCATTAGGCATTAATGAATCCATCTCATCATTGATGGCTTCCTTCCAAAATGTAGCATCTCTAGAAGTAATAGCCTCAGTAAAGGTTTTAGGGTCAGCCTCTATACTAAATGCCATAGGCATTTTGTATGTCACATTTTCTCTATCTCCTTATACTAAGAAAATAATATATTGAGATGAGATATGGTCTTGATCCAAGCATTTTTTTTTGTCTCACTCGTTTACTCTTTCTAGGCTCTTCATTAAGAGTCGTATGTCTTTTGACATTGTTCGGTCGCTCTATTCCCAGATTAGGATTAGATTATGAATTTTCAGTCCCTACATTCCCAGAATCTCCATGAAATTTTTGTTCAAAAAATTTCATATCACGAGATTCTACAATTGTGTTAGACTCTATATCGAAAAGTCTATAGGCTTTGCTATGCTCGGCATATCCAACAAAAATACTTTTCATTGCCCGAGGACCTAACTTAGTCCTCTTAGGGTTTAGAACCCTATAATAAGCCAAATACCCCCACACTTTCATGTATGTCAAATTAAAATTTCGCCATTTCCATAACTCATATGAACAGAGATTAGTTTTTCTAGAAATAATATAATTATGTAAGAAATAAGCAGTATGTAAAGCTTCACCCCATAAATTCAAAGGTGCATTTGCATGCACGATCATACAATTTACCATTCTACCAAAGTGCGATTCTTTCTTTCGGCCAAACCATTTTGTTGTGGTGTGTAAGGTACAGATTTTTGATGTATAATACCATGCAATTCACAAAAATTATCGAACTCATGAGAAAAGTATTCTGTACCTCTGTCACTTCTTAAGACTTTAATTTTCTTATTTAGTTGATTTTCAACTTTATTTTTGTAAATCTGAAACTTGCTGAAAATTTCATCTTTTGATTTCATAAAATAAACAAAAATATATTAAGAAAAATCGTCTATAAAAGTAACGAAGTACCTTTTCCCACCACGAGTTAAATTTTCATTCAATTTACATACATTCGAATGCACCAATTCTAAAATTTTAGAATTTCTTTTAATACCAAGAAATGATTTCTTTGTCATTTTAGACTTAGTACAAATTTCACATTTATCACAAACAGAATCATGATAATTTATTAAACTATATTGACTCATATTTTTTATCGATCTGAAATTTAAATGTGTTAATCTACTGTGCCATAAAGAAAAAGACTCAACAATATAAGTAGAAACTGTGTCGGTCTCATTAATACTTAGTTTAAATATTCTGTTACAACCAGAGCCTTTTTCAACAAACATCCCGTTCGTAGTTAAGATTAACTTATCGGATTCAAAAACAACCCGAAAGCCTCTTTTACAAATGAGATCAACAGAAAGTAGATTCTTCCTCATATTGGGAACATGAAAAACATTTAAAAGAATCGGCGTCTTTCCAGATGTAAAATTCAATTCTACACTTCCCTTTCCAGCAACCTTGGCATGATCATGGTTTCCCATTTGCAACTCTTGGCTATCTATCTTTTCATATGTCTTGAACATCGATATGTCCTTGTACACATGAATCGTGGTCCCGAAATCAAACCACCATCCAGAAGAGGTATCTGCCATATTGATTTCAGTCACCATTGCCACAAGAGATTCTTCCACTGAATTTGCAAATGCCTTTTGCTTCTTGAAGCAACATTCTTTAGCATGATGACCCTTCGTGCCACAGTTGTAGCACTTGTCGTTCTTCTTCTTATCGTTTCTCTTTCTTTTATTGTTGGTGCGATTAGCACTATTACCATTACCAAATTCAACATTGTGAACATTAGACTTAAACGAATTTTCTCCCATCTTGTCTCTAATTCGTTGTTCCTTTTCAATATGAAGATGTTTCTGAAACTATTCAAGAGAGAAGTCTTCTGCCTTATGCAAAAGCTTTTTCCTGTAATCTTTCCAAGATGGCAGCAATTTTTCTATAATCGCACCGACTTGGAAAGGTTGAAAAAGTCTAATGTTCATAGCACTGATATTGTTAACAATCGTTTGCAGATCATGAATCTGGTCTGATATCGGTTTGCTATCAGTCATACAAAAATCAAAGTATTCAGCAGTCACAAACTTGTTTGTACCTTGCTCTTAGACTTTATACTTGAATTCCAGCGCATTCCAAATTTCTGTAGCAGTTTTTGATTCTTTGTAGAAATTAAATAAGCGACCTGACAGTCCATTCAAAATGTGGCCACAAGAAAGCAATGCATCATCAGTGCGTTTAAGTCTTGCTTCTTTGAAGTTGTCAGTTCCAGATTCAGGAGGTTCTGGAATGGCTTCAAGGTTCGGGTCCAAAATGTAATATAACTTCAGTATTGTCAGAAGAAAAATCATCTTATCCTTCCAGCAACTGAAATTATTTTCATCAAACTGATCGAGTTTCACAAAGTCCTGGTTAATCATCTTCACGATTGTTGTGTTCTTCGCTGCCTCTATTTTTAAAAAACAAATTACGTTCTAAAATTGTTGAAAAATTTATTAATAGAATACTTCGAGGCGTATCTAAAGGCACTATCTTTATAACGTAATTTGTCCCAGCTACTAAAGTCTGTTGTCGGATTCTAGTAAAATCATTCTCAGGATACAACGAAACCTTTTAATTAAAGAATAGCAACCAACAAACGTTGATGATCTTTTACAAAATTCTACTTAATAGAGAAAAATAATTTTTTTTAATTGAGATATTGGATCTTCTTATTTAGAAAACGAATTTGTGTTTTTTAAAATGACAGAAAGGTGTCTTTTCAAAAAAACACATATTTTCAGAAAATCTTTTCAAAAATCAGTTATTTAAAATAATACATTTGGGGCAAAAGGTACCTTTTGAGGAATAACCGAACAATTATTATTTATTAAATTAATCCGTTTAATCAAATTTAATATAGATCGTTGATCAGACGATCCAAAATGAAAAGATCAAACGGCTTTTAATAAATCGCGCGATGCGTGCAAATGCATACGAAAATCTGTGCGGAGTACAGAGTGTGCAATCGTGAATTCACCCACATATGAGTTTAGCCCGCACTCTTACCATATACCACACCTTAACCAATCAAATCATAATAAAATATTTCAAGCTAGCTACTTTCTAATCAATGTGGGACAAAAATTACCCCTTTTATGCAATAAAAAAATGAGCTTGGCTCAATATGTAGTCTTTTTTTTTTTAAAAAAAATAGTGAGGTAAATTATATGAGCCACTTTTAAAATATCTAAAAAATACAGGAATCAGTTTATAATATTTGAAATAGCGCTGGCCTTCTCGGTCAAACATGTCGCGTAAATGAGATTAATTAAAAAAAGTTATTTTACCATTTTAACTTTATAAAATTAATATTTTATTATTTAAAAAATAAAAACAAATAAAAACCAAATACCAACCCTAAATCTTCAACCAAACCCTCGTATCCCCCTCATTCCTCCTCTTCATCTCCGCCCAACTCCATCATTTCTACCTCCTCGCCCACTGCCCCCCTCACCACCACCACCGCCGCCGCCGCGCCTTCCCTGATCGCACCCTCTACGCATTCGACGCCAACCAGAACCAATGGCTTAGATTCCCCCTCACCACCACCACCACCGCCGCCGCTACCTCGCCTCCTCCGATCGCGCCCTCCACGCCTTCGACGCCCATCAGAACCAATGGCTCAGATTCCCTCTCACCTTCCTCCCCTTTCCTACCCTCCCCCCAACTCGTCGCTTCCTCCCTCGGCCTCCCGACTCCGTTCATTCCACCAAAACTCTCATCGCTTGCAACCCTTGACTCACTAGTACCGAGTGCTCCCGCAACTCGGCTTCGCTTGGTCGCGTCACGACTATGTTCTAGTGGGTCCGCCCAACCGGGTTCTCGTCCCGAGTGAACTCGTTGCCCTCTACTTTATAATATAGGGTGAAGTTAGGGTTTGGTTGAAGAACTTGTAGTGGTGGCGCTCTGTTACTCGTTCTATCACTTTAGAATATAGGTTTAAAATTGTAGAAGGCAAGCCTTTTACAAGCCTGTTTACTGGTTTATGATACACTTTAGCAGCCGCCGAAACAGAAATCTAATTTAGAGGGGTTATTGATTAATTTAAATTTTTGATTTTTTATAATTGGTAATAATAGAATATTACTAAAATTTGAATAATTATTAAAAAATATAAAATTTGCAAGGCATACTTTCACAAAAATTGTGACAATTAAGGTAAAAATTATTTATTTATTTGGTTAAGTAAAACTTATATATTCAAGTAGATACTAATTACAATTGAAAGTATATCAAATTAATTAAAATTTTATAGTGTCAGCTTAACTTTTTTTAATTAACTTGTTATCTTGATTTTAAGTTTTATCCATTTGAAAGCTTTGCAACACTTAAATGCTTTAAAATTTTTTGTAAGAATATTATGATATTTATATGATATTCTACTAACAAATAAAATTCTATTATGTATTAAATGTTCTCTCGCGAGTAGCATATGAATAAAATTTATAAGTGTAAAAATTGAATAAATGTCCTGACTTAGTAAAAGTTTTAAAAATTGGTTATTTTAAGACCCGTGGTTACAAATATTTTTATAAAAAAATTAAAATAATAAAATAGTTCTATATTTAAGATGGACAATGAACAAATTTTATGAGTGCAGATAAATATTTTTGTTTTTTATATGTAATAATGTATATATAAAAAAGCGAGAGGAGGTATGTGTCTCTAGACGTGCATTAATTTCGCCGCTGTAGCTGAGAGAGAGAGAGAGTATAACACCAAGAGAAAAGGGGATGAGTCGTCTTGTTGTGGCGGTGGCGAGGCTGAAGAAGGTGGCAGCGGCGGTGATTTGGATGAGGATAATGGTAGAGATGAGAAAGAGGACGGTAGTGGCAGCGGAGATGGTGAGGAAGACGGCGGTGGTGAGGACAATGATGGTGGTGGAGGAGGTGGCGGAGAATTCGGCGGTGGAGAATCAGAGCTTTCATCACCCTTTTGCGACGAAGCCATTTTTGAACGGAGCCTGTTTAGTGGTTGATGATACAGCTTATTGAGAGAGAGAGAGAGGTAATTTTTACAGGGTAATTAAATAAAAAAAGTATTATAAGAATAAAATAAAAAATATTGACTAATATCAGCAAATTCCATTTCTTTACTTAACAATTAACCAAGGGCAATGGCAACTAATAGAATAATTAATTTGAAATACAAAAATGAAGCATAAGAAGGACAGTATCATTTTAAATACTTCGAGAGAGGTCATTGTATTTATCAAATACTGTAAGGGAAGTTAATATAATTTTTTCAAAATAGTAATATGTTTTTATTTATTGAGTAAATATACGGCCATGTAGTATTTATGATATATTTTAAGGTCTCGTTTAATAATATTTATATTAATATTTTATTTTTGAAAGTTTTAATGAATTTTTGATAATTATTTTATTTTTAAAGAATATTATTATTTTTATAAATTCCTTGTAAATAAAAAATAAATTATTATTTATTATTTTTAATTTATTTTTAAAAAAATTTGTAGTTTCTCTGATTATTATATTTATTTTTTAAAACAATATTTTTATTAATTTATTGTAAGTAAAAATTATATTTTACTTGTTACTTGTTACCATGATCGCTTAATATTTTCGGTCACTATATTCAATCACCACTTGACACACTATTCAATCACTACTTGACACACGAGCGATTAATACTTTCACTTATTAGTCGCCACTTTCACTTACCATCTTTCTCTACTAGCTGCCATCACTATCCAACTATTGTTGGTTATTATCGTCATCACTTTGGTTACCATTTTCATTTATTTAGTGCCATTTTTACCTACCATATTTTTTTTATGATCGCACTTTACTTACCATCCTTTCATGTCACCAACTACTATCTCTATTCACTAATTTTTTTCAATTGAATGTAACTTTCATTCACTATTTTTTTTAGTAGCCGATATCTCTACCCACCATCTTTTCTTATTGATCGCCACTTCCATCCACTCAGAGCAGCCTTCCAATCCACTCAGTGCAACCTCTGGCCACCATTGCACGACGCTTGCCCACATAGTCTTCAGGCTGAGTTTTGGTAATGTTGCTATGCTGCTTCTCCTGCTTTGATTGGTTTGCTGCTTGGTGTGTGAAGGTTTGGTGCCATGTGTGGTTTTGTTGGTCTACTGGTTGGTCATTTGGTTCTTCTTTTGGTTGTGAACGATGATGGGTTACTTACCAAGTTGTAGGTTGGTAGGCTCCTTCCTTTCTGGAATTTTTTTAATTTTTTTCTCTCTTGATTGACTGTTGGTAATGGGTTGCTTGTTTGGGTATGAGTTTGCCTATTTCTAGAGGCGATAATATGTTGTTCTTGGAATGTGAAATTAATATATATATTTTTTTGCTGATTAAAAAAATATAAAAAGTGAATGTGATCCAATGAATCTGAGACTCGTAATAAAAAAAAATAAAGTGATTGACATTTAAGTTTTGGAATAAATAAGACGGCTAGCATCATTTAAAATCATAACAAATTTTGGATCATATTCTCTACAATATTTATAAATATTAATGAAAAATTAAATAATACTTTGAATTTATTATTATAAAATATTATATATGTATATAGATATATTTTTACAAAAATCTATTCAACAATAAATAATTTAATATAACATAAATATCTAAATATCTATTTAATATAATATTTTAATTAATTGGTATAAATTAATTTTAATCTCGTTTATAATAATATAACTAACTTGAATTAAAGTGATATAAACTTAATATTTAATATTTTTAATAATAATTTAGCATTAATTAAAAAAAGAGAAAAAAAAAAGATATATAAAAAAAAAGAGCCATTCGGATTCATGATGTAGAGAATATTTGTTGGTGAGTATCCCGATCTCTATATATTCCCAACTAAGCTGTTAAACCACTGCCAACTTCCAAACCCTACAGACTACAGTTTTGTGTTACTTTCGAAGTCCCATCTTGCATCTCTCTCCACGCCCTGCGAGCCGTTCGGAATCATGATGTCGAACCCTAAAATCCTCCAGTTCTTCTTGGATGGTACAGGGCTGATGGGGAAGAAGGTGACGACAATACAGAAAGTTGGGCCAACTACTCTGATATCCTCTATCCTCTCCAACAACCAAGAACTGAAAGAGCCCTTCTACGTTCTGGACTTGGCTAAGGCGGGGTCTCTCATGGACCGATGGACTCGCAGCCTCCCAACTGTCCGTCCTTTCTACGCCGTCAAATGCAACCCCGACTCCGCCTTCCTTTCCGCCATGGCTGCTCTTGCCCCAAGCTTCGACCGCGCCAGTCGGGCCGAGATCCAAACCGTTTTATCTTTCGGAGTCTCGCCGGATCGGATCGTTTTTGCCAACCCGTGCAAAGCCGAGTCCCACATCGAGTACGCCGCCAGCGTTGGTGTTAACCTTACCACATTCGACTCGAGTGAGGAAGTCGAGAAGATCCAGAAGTATCACCCGGAAGCTGCTTTGCTCATTCGGATCAAAGCTCCGGACGACGACGGTGCACGGTACCCACTCGGTACAAAATTCGGTGCTCTTCCGGAGGAGGTGGTGCCGCTCCTCCAAACCAGCCCAAGCCGCTGGACTCACCGTACCAGGCATCTCGTTCCATATTGGAAGCGCATCCACCAACTCCCGCGCTTACCGCCGCTATAGCGGCGGCTAGAACAGTTTTCGATGCGGCGTCGTTCCTCAACATGCCAAGAATGGACGTGCTCAATATCGGCGGAGGTTTCGTGGCGAATCCACAGTTCGATGTCGCTGCTAACGCCGTTAAATCGTCCATCGAAGAGTATTTCAAAGACAAACCGAGTCTTAGCGTTATTGCTGAACCGGGACGGTTTTTTGCTTAGACGGTTTTCACGCTCGCAACTAATATTATCGGGAAGCGCGTGAGGGGAGAGGTGAGGGAGTATTGGATAACCAACGGCGTTTTCGGGTCCATGAACTCTGTATTGTACGAACATGCAATTATAAATCCGACGCCGTTTGCTTGGTCGTCGAACCGGGGGAACCCCACGTGCCGGGGGGCGAGGACTTATTGTTCGACCGTTTTTGAACCCACGTTGGACGCGTTTGACACAGTACTGATGGGTCACCAGTTACAGGAACTGCAGGTCAACGATTGGCTGGTGTTCCCAAACATGGGTGCATATGCGGCGGCGGTTGGGTCCAACTTTAATGGCTTCAACACAGCGGCCATAACAACCCACCTGGCCTACTCCACCCCACTCTAACACCACTACACGATATACTAGATTTGTGGCCCACCCAAGATGTGCAATATGCAGTATGACAAAAGAATTACGAATTTATCATAAAAAATAATTTTCAAATCAATTTCAAATAAAATGATTCTAAAAATTTATAGGCATATATGTTGTGCTTTTAAGTGTTAATATTATAGCATTGCATACACTATAAATTATGAATTTAAATTCAAACATAAGGTGTATAAAATTCTAAAACAATCTAACAAAATTCAACATTTTTCAAGAAAAAAAAGTAGCTAATAAGCAAATTGACATTTGAATTGTACAAACATGATTTTTTATGAGCGGCAATATTTCATCACTAATGGAGGTAGGGGGAGGGTGACTATTGTGAGCTTGAAGCTGATTTATTTGAAAATTTAAAATTTAATTAAAATTGTTTATTATGTTGAAATCGCTAATTAAGTAATTTTGTAAAATATTAAGTTAATCGGACATTATTATCTATATGACCACGTCTCCCACACACACAATCGCTACAGATAGATTTGATAAAAGACTTTATCCATCTCACCGCTGCAACCTCACTAACAACGATGGCGACATCAATGTTGCCGCCGAAAGCACAAAATTGACACCCATTTCCACCACCGACCGTTATCGTCGAATCCTATCGCCGTCATCAGCCATAAACAAATTATCAGACATAAACAAAATCCACGCCACGACCACCTTGTCCACTCCTCTAATCTCTCGTTGGACACAATCACCGCCACAACCACCAAATCTGAAGAGACAAACTGAGGTTAAAATGTTCATTTACACACACATGCCATATACATATATATAACAAATTGCACACCAAATCAAAGGGGGATCAAATCGCACACTAAATCTGGAGAGACAAATTCAGGTTAGTGCATTTGTGGGTGGAAGAGTCTATGGTTGTGAGAAAAAAAGGTGTATTTCGATTATACAATGGTAAAATAAAGCTGTATCTCTATAAGCTAGAATGGTGATGACGAGAGCAAGGTGGGTCTAAGGGTCCAATAGATTGAAATGAGACATTTTTTTGGATTTTGGTATAATGTCTCATTTTTTATTATTAAGTTATTTTGTTAAAAACAAATGTCTCATTTTTTCAAAATAAATATTTAATTTTTTCAACACAAATGTCTCATTTTCTAATCATGAAAAAGTGTCTCACGTGTGAAATAAGATATTTCATAATATATATCTCATTTTTAAAATGTGATATTAATAACAAATGAAATATTTTATAACAAATGAGGCATTTTAAATCTAAAACTACAACTTCTCGATTTCTTATCATTCTCTGATGAAATCTCTCCAAGCCATGTTGGAAGTGTCTCATGTCTTTTATTCTTCTTCTTCATCAACATCAATGCCGTCAAATCTACACCGGCGAAAACATTATCGAGATCCACACTAGCAGAAGTGACGTCAACGAGATGTAAGCTGGGGAGGTCGATGCCGTCGTAATTTGGTGGTAGTGGCAATAGGGACTGGTGGCGATTTGGCAGCCGTGGTAGTAAGAAATGGTAGCGATTTGGTGGTGGTGGTGGTTACGGGGAGTATTGGCGGTGGGGAGTGGTAGTGATCTGATGGTAGTAGCGACGAGGAGGGTGGTGGAGATAAATGAAGTATTCATTGAGTATAAATGGTATATTAAGAGTAATTTTGGTATGAAAAATATTATAGTGGATTTATTGAAACTTAATTTTTAATTGAAACTTATTGAAATACAAGACCTCTAAATGGATCTTGCTCAAAATTGTATTTCATGAAATTATTTGTGATATATATAATTTACATTGATAATTTTTTAAAAAATATTATAAGGCATTTTGTGATATAAATGGTTACTCGTGATTTTTAAAAAAATAATTGACAAGGTTCAAAAGATATATTAATTCCTATATGCTTACATATAAAATAATCTATTAATAAAAGTTTTTGCTAAACTAAGCGTATTATAAAAAAAATTAAGTGAATTATCATTGTTATTAATTTTAAAAAATATATTAAAAATAATTATAAAAAATTAATCAATAATTTTACATTTGAAAAAATAATAAAACTCATGAATTCAAACTAAAAACTAAAATATCTTAATTTTAAATCTCACCTAAGACTCTCGAAATGATTGGGTCACCCCTAAATATCCTATAAATTATTATGTTGTGAACAACAAGTGGGATATGCGTGTAGTAAAAGAGAAAGAGAGATATTAGAGAGAGAGAGAGAGGTCTTTCTCTTTTGTTGTGAAAATTTTAATGCTCTCTCTATAGACATAGAAATTACATAAATTATATGTCTTTTATCTTTGTAATTACTTAGTGTGTCGCAAAGATTTTAATTAATTCTATTATTTTTTATTGACCCACCGCCATCAAAAATATACCCTCAAAACTTTTTCCCCTCAACAATTATGATATGGCCATACCTAATTGATGTGAATCTAAAATTAAACTCAACTTAATTTTTTAGTTTTCAAAATATTAGGATTTAAACACCAATTTTCGAATGCAAACGGAAGTAAAAATCATTGCACACACCAAAAAAAAATCACACAAGAATTTACGTAGTTCGGCACAATCTGTCTACGTCCACGAGTGTAAAAGATAATCTAATATAACTGTAAAATGTACAATTTCGAGATAAAAAATATTTCAAAATCTGACACCTACAACCTGAGCCTTGAAACAAATTTCGTTTTTTCACTTAAAGCTTATTTTCGTACCCCTAGTATTTTTGCATCTCTTCCTGCATTTTTACCCCCTTAACAAAATAACTATAATTATAGAATCCTATTTATAGGCCAACTCTAAAACTCTAACCCCCATATAATTATAAAACCCTACACATATTAGACTTCTTATAGATTCATGACTCAAGTGCAGCCTAAATACATGTAAATAAAATACTAATTATATGGGTCCACATAATATAAGACATATACCCAACAATCTCCACCTTGACTTGAATTCTGTAAAGTACCTTAAAAATAACCGGCGTCGATGTCAATTCTACCGTCGTTGTCAATCCGCTACACTCAAACCAGTGTAGCCCGCACCTTCACTCCAAGATGCCCAACACCTATTCATCGAGGTGTCATGATTGTTAATCATCTGTCAAATCAAAAAATCGCCATCTGACTTAACTCCACCTGCAACTAAAATCCTAACTATATCCATTAATGATTAATCTTCTGCCATTGATTGAACCAGATTGCTCTTGATTACCTTTGATTATCCGCAATCAAACCAGATTGCCCCTAATTATCTTTGATCTCGCCCGATCAATCCCAATCTAAGTCGATCTGTCTAATCCTGTAAAAAAATTAATTCATATTTATTTATATTTATTTGACAAATCCTAGGTGTTTAGGAAGGATGGTTTTTTAGGAAGCTTTTTGATTTGGAAGTCCTATGTTTAGGAAAGCTTTTGTATTAGGAATCTTAGAGGGTTTGGTTCTCCTTGTTGGATTAGGAAGAATATAGTTTTTGATTATCTAAGATCTCAAATGGATCTAGTATATATCTCTGGGATTTTGTTTCCTAAATAAGATAGATTCTGAAGCCTAAAAATGAGTCACTCAGACGAGCAGCAAAGAGAAGCAATCAATGCTTCGAGAGATAGCCTCAGCCACCTGACCACTCGAGCGCCCATCCTGACTGCTCAAGCGGTGCTTAGGCAGTCTTTTGTTTCCTAAGTCTGGCTGTTTTGGATTTTTGGATATATATGTATATATATGATTAAGGATGCACGAAAATTACTTCTTAATAGAGAATATTACTAACCCTCAAGATCATATCAAGAGTCAATTGATGCATCACAAACATCAAAGATCATATGACAAAAAAGCTTAGACAGTGTTCTAAGTTTCAATGAAAAATTCTGCCGGAGAAGGTTGCCACGAGGATTCGTTACAATAGGAATCAAGAAGAAAATAGTCAACAAGTATTCGGCGTACAAGTTTCAGATTAGAAGATTGAAGAGTCGGTCAAAAAGTCTGTAAGTTATACTATTTTTATTCGTGGCTAGTGCTTATTTCCTAGGCTTGGTAGTTTCGTAATTTTTTACCCTTTTGGGTTTTTCACGTTAAAAATCTAGTTGTTTTGGGTTCTTCTTCTTAGATGGTTTATATGCATGTGACTGTTGTTTAAACAGCTAAAAATATTATTTTTTATAGTAAAATAAAATTATATTTTTTTAATTGGTATCAGAGTGGGCTCTTTTTATTTAAAAAATTTTCAATCCTAATCAATCACATTCATGAAATTTTTTAGAGAAGAAAACTCAACTGTTCGACTCCCGTTGTTAGATGGAGGAAACTACCCATATTGAAAATCTCGTATGAGAGCGCTTTTTAAATCTATTGACGAGAGAGTGTGGATGACTGTTGTTATTGGCTATACCCCACCTACTGTTAAATCTAGTACTGATACTATTTTAAAATCCATTGAACAATTAAAGAAAAAAGATTTAGATGAAGCAGGCTGGAATAGCAAGGTTATCAATACTATTTTTAGTGGTGTCACACCTAAAGAATTTAAATGTATATGTACGTGTGAAATAGCTAAAGAAGCATAATATATCCTTGAAAGCACACACCAAGGCGGATCAACTGTCAAAATTTTTAAACTTCAAAGGCTCACCACAAGTTTTGAAACTCTTCGTATGGAAGATCCTAAGCCCTTTGATGAATTTTATGCTAAGTTGAGTGACATCGTTAATTCTAGTTTTATTCTTGGTGAAAAAATTTCTGATTCCCGTATTGTTCAAAAAAATGTTACGATCGCTACTTGAACGATTTCAACCAAAAGTTACTACTATTGAAGAAAGTAAGATATTAATTCTATTAAAGTAGAACAATTGGTTGAAAACATTCAGACATTTGAATCTACTCTACGCCAACCTAAAAGATCAAAATGTGTTGCTTTAAAATCTTCTAAGGTTGAATTAGAGTCTTCAGATGATGAAACTGATATTGATTATGAGGTTATGGCTTTTATCACTAAAAAATTAAAAAAGAGAAATGAACTCATTGAATCCTGTGATTTGCTCAAATTAAATGTTTCTAAACTTGAGTTGAAATTACAAGATTCTATTAAGTTCAAGTCTCTATTTGAGGCTGGTAAAGAAAGAGTGCAAATATTGGAATATGAGTTGGCAACTACTAACACCACTCTAAAGAAATTGAATACAGGTTCACTAAGTTTGAATGAAATTCTGAGCGTGCAAAAAGTGACGACTGATCGAACTGGTTCAGGATACGTGAAAAGTACGTATGAAGCAAAAACCTCTGATAAAATCAACTTTGTTAAAGCTGACAGTATATCTACAGGTAAGGATAAGGGGTTGGAAAAGCCTACTCAAATCAGGACTATTTTGTCGGGAAATTTTGTTCAAAAAGGTTTATCTAAATCTACCATTTTTCAAAAATTTATTCTAACCTGTCATTTTTGTGGTATTCTTGGATACATTAAACCTTTTTGCAGAAAACTGAAATCACTGACCACATATTTGCATGAAAGAAAAACTGGAAAACTGCATGATCAAATCAGAAATCTGCAACATAAAATTCTCGACCAACTGAGCGCTCGAACGGGCTCTCTGAGCACTCGAGCGGCCAACTGGCAAAAAGATATGCATGTTCATTGGCAGTCGCTTGCTCGAGTGGCTCCTCTGAGCGCTTGAGCGAACAATAGGCAGAAACCCTATTTTAGCCCGAAACCCAGCATTCAAAATAAACCTTTTTCCCAAAACTCGTGTTATATGGGTTAGAAAATCTGATTTGAGATGCAATGTTGTTCACACTGTTTTACAAGCTCAAAACTCTTTCATATGGTATTTGGACAGTGAGTGGTCCCGTCATATGCCAGGTGATAAGTCCTTATTCTCTAATATTAATCTATATGATGGAGGACTTATCACATTTGAGGATGGCAACTCGCCCAAGATTATTGGGAGAGATTCTATTGACTCTCCGGGACTACCCAAATTGGACAATGTTCTTCTCGTTGACAGTCTAAAAGCTAATTTACTTAGTATTAGTCAGATGTGCGATACACACCATGAAGTTCATTTTACTAAAATTGAATGTCTGATTTTGAATTAAAAAAAAAACTGTTATTCATCGTGTTTGAACCTCTGATAACTGCTATGGAATTCTGCCAATACCAATCAAATATGTCACTTAGCTAAAGTTGACCAAACTGAATTATGCCATTATCGTTTGGGTCATATTAATTATAAGGATCTTACCAGGCTTGCAAACTCTGAATTGGTCAAAGGTATTTTCAAGCTGAGCAACAATACTAAAGTTGCGTGTGAACCATGTCAATTAGGTAAACAAATTAAAGTCCCTCACAAGAAAATAAATTAGTTTGCTACTCAATATTCTCTGCAATTATTGCATATGGATCTTATGGGCCCTACAAGAACAGAGAGTATATGTGGTAAAAAATATATCTTTCTTGTTGTGGATGACTTTTTTAGGTTTACCTGGGTGAATTTTTTGCGTAAAGAATCTGACATTTTTGTTGTTTTTAAATCTCTCTATCTTTGATTGAATAATGAACAGGAAGGGAATAACCAGCATATCACTAAGATAAGATCAGACCATGATAAGGAATTTGAGAACTCAAAATTCTCAGGCTTTTGTAACGAACAAGGTATCCAACATAAGTTTTTCACACCCAAAACACCACAACAGAATGGTGTAGTAGAACAGAAAAATAGAGTGGTACAAGAGATGGCCAGAGTAATGCTTTATGGTAAAAACCTTCCTCTCAAATTTTGGGCTGAGGCCGTTAATACATCGTGTTATGTTATCAATCGTGTATATTTACGATCCGATACCAAACAAACTGCATATGAACTATGGAAAGGTAGGAATCCAAATGTAAAATGTTAGTCTAAGGGCTTTTTAATTTGATTTTGATGATTTTCATAATTCATTTTCTAAGAATAAATATTTTTAATGGATAATATTTTATAT
>JAOTRH010232524.1:0-10125 GCA_034768845.1 Heliamphora exappendiculata
TACCAATTTGTTGGAGGCAATACTGCCAAGATCATTATTTTTGTAAAACGATTTTCGGTAAAAAATTAACTGAACGGGCAAACGCTAAAACGAGCTCTAGACAAAATTTTTGACGTCGTCCGATTAAAAATAAACCCGTGCAAGCAAAGTTAATTTAGAAGAATACCTTTTGTCGATCCAATCTTCAACTACGACTTGATTCCAAGTTGAAACTCAAGTCAGATATTCTACTGTATTTCCTTACGCGATCATCTAATGTAGTGTGGGCTACGATCCTCCGAGAACTCGTATTGGCAGAACCCTGATATCTTTCGTCTTGAAAGACAAAATATGATATCTTTGATATATGATATATGAACTATCAGTCTCAAATGGTTCAGCCTACTCGCGTATATATAGGGCTACAGTAGGAACCTGAGGAGTAATTATGAGTTAAATTTCTAATAGAACACAAACACCTACCAGCGATTTTTGTAATTAAAGAAAGATGCATAGCGGTATCTGCAATTATGGAAAACCAACAGCGATTTCTGTAATTTTCATAAAATACTGAATTACAGTTCACACAACTAAATAACTATAATTGCAGTCTGACTCATAATCTGAAGACCTTCTTGCATTGAGCTCCTGTTATTAAGTGCTTACTATTTCTCCCAACGTTAAGATTTTCGATACTTGCTAATTAAATTTAATTATTTACAATTTAATTTAATCAGCATCTTGATATTTCTTAAATCTTTTTGCTTAACTTATTTGACCGCTGGATAATTAAATCCACCTGCAGGGTTTGGGATGGTTAAAACTTATAAGCATCCTTAAGGGGATATTGTTAATTTCGATTATTCGGGACGTGAATTCCGTCAATAATTAATATTTTTCATATAAATAATACCGCTATCCAACTCACCGAGAATATAGATCCATAAAAGATCGCACCATCTAATGAATCAAAACAACAAATATTAAATATATGCAAATCAATAATTATTTCGGGATTAAGAGGATAAGCACTATTCATAATAATCTTGGGGTGTGAATTAATTTATATAGTCAATAGTTAGTACTAAATTAATTACCCCAAATCTCCCGTTCAATACACACAAAGTATACTGACACAGAGAGTCGGAACAATAGACGACGCAATTATCTATTCCCCTTAATCAAGACAGGTCTACTAAAACTATGTGTCACAGTCGTACCGATGGTATGTCTATTTCTATCTAAACTGTGAACATAAAATTTATATTATGCAAGAACCTAAAATCTGATCTTCTGTGTGTAAGTCGTACTTTACACACCAGATTAAATACTATACAGAATATCGGATATCCATGCATAACAAGGAAATGATATACATACATTGGTCATAAAGATTCTCATAAAATAGAAAACTACATTTTATTAAAATAAAATTAAATACTAAAAATATGATTTTCAGTATACTGACCATAACACACTTAGCCATAGACGATCATGTAAACACATCTCACATACCAAGGAGTACCGACAAGAGTGACACGTCAATTTGGGTAACCTACTTAGATTCAGTAACAGAAAATACGCCGGCTAAATGCATTTTTGATTTGGCTTATAAGTCTGTTAATACAAACGCTGGAAGGTAAAATCAGTCAATCCTAAGGTCCTACCCCCATGCTCATGTACACACAACATTTACGTACTCAACATGTTATTATACTCATGTTATGAAAATATTTAAATACATACAATCAAACACACACAACCATCCTCACAGAGTGGTGCAATCTCTTCTCACGGCTCGTAGGTATTCTAACCTAAAACTCTAATACCAAGTTGTAACGCCCGATTTTCAAACAATAAAACTATATAAAAACCAACACGAAAATGAGATTTTATTTGTAAAATAAATCTCGAAATACACCATTCTATACCCAAAAGGTTATTCAAAAGGTTTTTCATCCGAAACATCCTTTCGAAACAAAATCAAACTTTTGTTCACATTGGATGTCTGCTCGAACGGGCCCTCAATCGCTCGAGCAGTGAGACATCCGAGAGATTTTTAAGCCAAAAATCAAAAAATCTTTTCAAGTCTAAAAAACATACCTAAAAACCTCATCTTTGAACAAGGGTTGAATAAGCAAAAATATTGGGACAAAACATTAGCTTGATAAAGAAACCATTTCTTTCAACCCGAAAACATTGATACCAACGTTTTTATACCATAACTAAGCAGGTCAAACCGAAAGCTTCCCAACAAACACGAATCCACGTCTCACATACAAACAATAAATGAAGCCATGGCTCTAAGGCCTTACATAACATGATTTAGAATCCAAAATATAAACATTTATACATGATTTCATATCAAAAAAGAAAACTAAGAAAAGTCTTCCGCCTCCTCCAGCTCCTTTAGATCATCCTATATGATCACAATCACCTGAAAAATGTTTTTAAATCCCACAACGTTAACCGAAACCCAATAGGAAACAAACTAGCATGAATTAAAAGCAAGACATCTTTACACGTATAATATGGATATCCTGACTCACACGAGCCCTAAAAATAATTTTACTTCTCAAAACAACAAGTTGTTATATCATTTCATAACGTTCAATAGTATAAAAAGCACACAACAACAATGTTCATATGCGTTTCGTACTCTTTTACGGTCTTTCACTGTAGGATAACACTAACCCAATCGTTCAATTCTTTGTGGCATTTCATCGCAGGACAACTACTTGACTTAATATGTAACTCTTCACGGTCTTTCACCGTAGGACAACAGCTTGTCCCAATACACAATTTTTCATAGTTTTTCACTGTAGGACAACAACTTGCCCCAATATGCAATTCGTTACACGACATATGGTATGACTTAACAGATCTGTTTCGCGTGGGCTATATAATGACAGCTCATGTCCTTGGTTTTTTAACCCAAGCTTCTCCAACAAACTTTCCTTTTCTTCTCTTAGAAGAAAGACCAAATCCTAGCTTTCTCTCTACCTTTTTGCTTACTTCGGGCTTGGCTCTTGGCATTTCGAGGGTGGAACGGTGTTCTCCTCACTAAAGGCTTCGCGTTCATCCGAACGAAATGTCATTTTAACGACTCTAATTTTTTGCCGGTGGTTAAAGCGTCGAGTTTTTAACTCTATATGGTAAGTTTCTAAACTATCTTGCTTTTAAAGTGTGATACATGTTATTTATACGCATTTTTACTATTTTAAAATGCTAAAAATGTTGAACTTTGTGTTTAAATCTTGTTTGGGTGGATAAAAAGCACGATATGCGTTTTTACGATTTATTACAAAGCTAGTAGACGTTTGTGTTGATGGTTTTTGAAAAGATGAGTTTTGAAAATTAGAAGAATTCATGAATATGTTGCGAAAATATAGTTTTGAAGGTTTTGAGCTAACCCTTAGTGTTGAGTCTCGATTTTAATGATTCGGTTGAGATGGTGGAAACATTTTTGTAATGTTGGCTTATTTCCATGGATATATGGATGATGTGGCTGTGCGCATTTAGACATTTTATACATAGCTGTGTGCGTACAACATTTTCTTAAAATACGCTGTGTGCCTTTGTAAAGAATTGCATATTGGAGCAGATAGTTATCCTACGTTGAAAGACCGTAAAGAATTGCATAATTTGGGCGGATATTGGTCTTGTGGTGAAAGACTGTGAAAAATTGCATAATTGAGGTAGATAGTGGTCCTGCGGTGAAAGACCGTAAAGAATTTCATAATTGGGACAGATAGTGGTCATGTAGTAAAAGACCGTAAAGAATTGCATTATTCGGTTAGTGCTATGTTGTGGTGAAAGGCCGTAAAAGAGTACAAATTGCATATGAATCATTGTTGGTTGTAAAACCTGGTTAGAAAATAACGTGTTATTTATTTTTATTACAATGTTGAACGCTACCGAATTATATGAAAACTTATGATTTTAAGGATGAAAAATCATTTTAAGACTTGTGTAGTCGAATTGTTCATATAATTCGTAATTGCATGTTATGATTTTAACTCATGTTAGTTTGTTCCTATTGGATTTTGGCTCACGTTATGAGATTTAAAATCTGTTAGGTGAATTTTGTCACGTGGCCTGATCTTGAGGAGCCCCAGAGGAGGCGAAAACAAAATTGTTAGTTTTATTGTACGATAGTTATTACTGTTTTTGTTAATGGATCATGTAATGATGTTACATGTTTCGGACTTGAAAACATATGTTTTGTAAGCCTAAGCGCTTTGATATCAATGCATGTAATGTTTGTATGATAATGAGAGGAACCATGGGTTGGTTGTTTTAGTTTCATAGTTGTATGAAATGGTTCTCGTTTGGTTGGTTTCAACGTTTTAATAAATCATTTTCGATTGATTTTACGTTTAACACCAATTCTTGTGCCTCGAGAAAGGTTTGAACCTTGTTTTAGTTGGTTTGTTATGCATTGAAGGTTTTCAAAAAGGTTGGAAAAAAGTTTAAGTGTTGGGTTTTAAAGGAGATGTTTTGAAAATTGGTCCAGAGTCAGACCGCTTGATAGACCGCTCGAGCGGTCTATCAAGCGGTCAAAGTGAACTCTCGGTTGTTTTACAGGCCGTGGGGAAAATAGTGTACAGGCTGGGACCACTCGAGCGATCTTTAGACTGATCGAGCGGTCTGGGCAAAAATTGAAAATTTTGATTGTTTTATTTTTAGACCTTGGCTCCTGGGGACCTCAATCTTATTTGTTAGTTCTAGGCAACCCAAGATGGGGGTGAATTGGGTCTTAAAAAAAATTAAAACAAATCTTTGAAATATTTTCGAAAACCTTTTAATATAGCAAACAAATATAACAAGAAAATATAGAACCAGACATCAAAAATTTTATAGTAGTTCGGCTTCTTCCAAGTCTACGTCCACTTCTCAAGTTTTTTTTTTTAATTTTTACTATGTAGAATGCTTTACGGGCGCATTCCAAAAATTTATAATTTTAAGACTTCGCTTGAGCTATCGAATGTTTACGGGTACATTCAAAAGCCTATATCAATTTCAAGAAGATTCTATAAAAATAATTCCTTATTTTTTTTAATCTCTCTCGAACTCTTCTTTGATGAGATTTGCTCACTTATTCAAATGATAAATGGTGAGTTACCCTTGAATACAATAAATGAAGTAATTAATGAGAAACACTCACTCTCTTTATAGATATTGATTTACAATAAATGAGAAGGTAAAAAGAGATGAGGAGTAAGAGCTGGAGTTCAATAATAAATGAGAGCTTGAGGATTCTGAGTTTGATTCAAGCAATAGAACAATGATAATGAGTCTCTAGAGAGTTTAAATGCTGATAAGTTACTCCTTATATAAACTCTTGTGCATTCATGACCATTGGAGATAGGTGAAGGTATTAAATGCCAAAAATCCAATCATTAAAATTTGTCACGAATTTGAATCTATGTCGCAGGTGTCAAAACAAAAGTCTTTGGTGTCGACACAAAATGTCTAGGGCTTGTGATTGGGTTGACATAAATTTTTTAAGGTGTCAACACAATTTCTGCAATCTTCCTCACCAACACCACGGTGTCAATACCTTTGGGTTTGGTGTCGACTAATTTGAACTTCAGCGTCTGGGACAGGATCATTTGTGTCGATACAAATCTTCTTTGGTGTCGACACTTAACTTCTACAAGAACCCTTGGTATATTTTTGTAGACTCAATTGGGTATTGGTGTCGACACTGGATTTCTTCAGGCAAGCTCGGGACTTTTGTGTCGATACCTGAAATCTGCAGGTGGCCTTGGTTATTTTGTGTTGACTCATTTGGTATTTCTGTTGACTCAAGGTTCTGGATACCAAAAGTGAGAAACACTTTTGTGTCGACACAAAATCAGTTTGTGTCGACCTATTTTGAGCCCTGAGAGCTTCGGCTCTTTTGTATTGACACAAAACTTATTTGTGTTGACACTAATTCTTAATACCTGAAAGTAACTTCTTCAACTAGTTAGGGTGTTAAATTATTTGTTCGAAAGTATTGACACATTTGATAGGCTTCAAGTATTATTTGCCTTTAAGGTGTTTGACTTAATTTTCAATTGGATTCAACATAAAATATTATTTTCAAGAATACTTAAGTATTTTAATCATTTTGAGAGTTGAGTCATTTCTTTTAGCTAAATGTGTCAACTCATTTGCTCAAGATGTGTCAATACTTTCTTTTTGAAAAATATAAATATTATTCTTTTAAAGCCATTTATTTTTAGAAAATAAATTGATAAAAATTATCAAAATCAATATAAAAAGCTATTGGGCTAACAATTTTTTATTTTTCGATGATTACAACCATTTCAATATTTTTTTAAAAGCATTTGAAAAGATTATTCAACAAGGGTTCTCTACTTATCGATATGCCTTAAATAGAAAGTACAATTATAAAAATAAGCATGCATGCAATAGAGTAATATGCACTTAGATGATAATTTGTAATATCAACTTAGAAGAAATTTTATACATCACAATAATTTTGTGTAAAGTAATTTTAAAAAAAAAATCAACCAATTATAGACATATGAACATGATATACACAACCACATATATAAACGTAGGCATTTATTTATAAGCATAAAAAAATAATGTTCAAACATTCATTCAAACCATTCAAACAACCCATTCAACCATAAAAAATAAAATGTATGTTAAACTTTACATCTTCTCCTTCAAAAAAAAAACTGAATGTTTGATAATGTTTTTTTCACCTCTTCTCTTCTTCCTTTCTCTTCTTCTCCCCTCACTCACTTTTCTTACCTTTTTTTCCCCCTTTTGTAATTGGCCAAAAAGGGATCACTGGTTATCCATGAAGCGTTTGAATTTCTTCTTTGATTCAACCTTTTTTTTACTTGCAGAGGCTCTTTCTTTGGAAGCTCGAGCTCTTTCATCCTTAGCTTTAACTGCTGCCATTGCTTCAAATTCGGCAGCCAATGCGAGATCAGCTTCACGCTTCAGATGAGCTGCCTTTTCTTTTTTGGTTTTTTTTGGTTTGAACTGTTTGCTCCAAGCTTCGCGGATCCATTGAAGGTGCTCTTCAACTTTTTGAGAATTTTCATGGATGGCAATGACAACGCCCTGATTGTATTCCTTTCAGACTTGGTGCATGATCATCTTATTTCAATTTACATTGGAGATAATGCTGCCATCCATAGTTTTGCATAGGGCTCTCCCGACATCTGTTGCGTTTTCAACATCTCTTCGAAGGGTGAATTTAGTTTTATAGAGGTGCTTGATTTTGTCAGAGATGGAAGAGATAGTTTGATTGAGATCAAAAAAGCCATGATCAACTTTAGCTTGAAATGAAGACACAGAGGAGGATAATGCTTGAATCAAGGAAATGACTTCTGATAGATCAACAAAGACAAGGGCAGAGGAAGAAGCAGGTGGAGTAGAGGGAGCATGAACAGATGTGGGAGGGGAAGGAGTATGAGAGGGAGCAGGAGGGTTTGGCTTACAGGATGGGGCAACAAGTGAATCAAGATCAATGTGAATAGGAGAAAAATCACGGGATCTGGATTAAGTGCGCAAAATAGATGTTGTACCACGTTCGGTAGTCTAAACTCCATTAATATTTGCAATTTGCATAAGTTTGAGAGTAGAGTTACCATACAGATCATGTTTTGAAAATGGTACCATCTTTTCTACTAATAAGTCTACGCCAAAATGGCGAAAGACTCGGGTCAAGTACATGGCATGAGGTAGGGAGGAATTGAACTTGTTGTGAGAGTACAACATGTCAGAAATGAATAAAAAGCCAAGGTCTATGCTCTGTTTTTCAAGAATACACCACATGATGAATATACGCATATATGCAACATTCCCAAATTTTTTCATCTGAGGTAGGAAAATGTGATTCACCATATGTGGCGTTGGGATTTGGGGGTTAAAAATGAGAAAATTCAAATATGTTTTAAAATTTTTTTTAAACATCTTGAAAATCAAATTTTGAAAATTCTATTTGTTAAAAATAGAGTCGCCACTTAATTTTTGAGAAAAACTAAGAAAAACAAAATTGGCTACTGATCTTGAAAATGTTAACCAGAGAAAAAAAAGTTCGGGGACTAAGGTACGAATCGGGAAAGGTGTTAGGCACCCCGTTCGCCCAACCGTAAGGTTGGCCTCTACTATTCATCATTGGTTCATTAATATAATTTTTTAAATACATGCAAATAAAGAAAATTGGGATGAAGAGAGAACATCCAAAATCAAGTATAAAAAAATACATGAAATATGTACATAACATTTCAAAACAAATAAGTGTCAAAAGAAAAATTCTAAATTCTATAATATATAATTTTTATCTAAAGGATACATGAAATATACCTACGTGCAATATTGTCAAAAATGATTTAAACTATCATAATATGCAAAATAATAAAACATGTTATAGGCTACAAAAATAACATAAACATGGATTTGCTATAAAAGAAAGAAAAATCAAACTATCATAAATATGCTTTCAAATAAATAAACTAAAATTTGCATTTTATCAAAATTAACTAGGTTAATCTCAACGTGATGAATTAATAAAGAAACAAAAAATGTATAAAAGAGAAAATGCTATATTAAAAGAAAGTCTACTTAACAAAGAATTTTAAAATAAGAGTTTTGTAATAAAAGAGAATTTAAAAATTTAAAAGAAAAGAAAATGATTTGACAAAATATGAAGGGTAGAAAATGCTATTAAGAAGAAAATCTAATTATTTACATAAAAAGATGAAAATAATAAGAATAAAAGAACATTAAAAGATATTTTCATGTTTTTTGTTCTTTTTGTTGTTAATAGAAGGAAAGAAAAATATTATAAACGATAAGTTAAGAAGATTTATCTATTAACATTTAAAAGAGAATAAAATAGAAGAAAAGAAAAAAATAATGGAGTATTTTTAAGAGAGAAAATTATGAACTACTTACAGATGAAAATTAGCTTAAAAGTCTTTTTGTGATTTTTGAGTTTGATGAAAATAAAAAAGAATGAGGATAAAAGAAAATAAAATTATAAAAAAATAAAAATAGAATTTTATAAGTACTAATACTAGGAGAAAAGAAATGCTAAATAGAATTTTATGAGAAAATTAAAACTAATAATAAAAGAGAATAAAATAATAAAAAAGAAAATTACATTAATGAAAGAAAAGCTAAAAATAATAATATTGAGTTAAATAAATATTTAAGCTAATAACGATTAACAATATTGATTTGTTGTAACCGTTGAGAATGTTGGCACTAAGTTGATGGATTAATGGAATGCAACAATGTACTAAAAATGAAATAAAGATAATAACTGAAGTTTTTAAAAGAAAATAACCCAACTACGTTGAATAATAATTAATATTGTAAATACTAAACAAAATTGACAATAATCGAAAAACTTTAAAATAGAAATTAATCTGATTGCTCCAATAGAGAGAAGTGGAGTTTAGAAAGATCGGGGATCCAAACGAGGTACCTGGATTGCAGGGAAATCCTCATGTCGGGAAATGTGCTCCAATTGCCCAATCCTCGAGGGGTGATCCAAGCAATCGAGGTTTCAATGTAGGCATGGGAGATTAGGAACTCGGTATCTCGACAGGGTTTCGGCGTCGGGGCTCGGAATTGCTTGGTATATCGGTAGAGTCTCTCTCACTCAAAATTTTTTTGTACTGAAAATGTACGCCGGGGTACGGTATTTATAGAATTCTTCAACCAATGACAATTTGACACGTTTTGGGACACGCCAGACCATTTGAAGTTGGCGGCCGCCACAATGAAAGTTGGCGGCCACTGGATTGGAAAAGGTTCCACAAGGTTCTATTGACGGCCGCCACAATGTGAGTTGGCGGTCGCCATGTTGTAGTTGGCGGCCACCACTTTTAACTAGGGTTTCCAAGAGATTCTATTGATGGCCGCCGCAATGAACCTGGCGGTCGCCACTTCTAACAATGACTTGGGCAACAAGTTATCGATGGTTTGGTACAATTTCATTGGTTTCATAGATTTTGAAAGTTTTTTATGACTGGGTTCAAATACCGAGCTTGGATCAACTCTCGAGGATCGTACTAAGGCACTATTTCTCCTGTTTTCATCATCGGATTCGCCTAAGATTAGGCGGGGTCAAATTGGGGTGTCTACAGTTGCCCCTCTTTGATA
>JAOTRH010232545.1:0-10124 GCA_034768845.1 Heliamphora exappendiculata
TGCCAATTGAATGGCCAATTCAATTGCAATTGAATTCTGCTATTGAATTCTGGAATTCAATGACCAATGAATTCACAAAATTCTAACAATAAATACAAGACTAGTTGGCAAAAATGATTCATATCTAGATTGTTTTGACACTTTTACCAATGATAAAGGTTGTCAGAAAAAGTGATTACAATATTTTAAATTTTAATACATTGTCGGCACATTAAGATGTGTCGCTAATGGTAAATTTTAGTCGACAAATAAGTTCATCGCCAAAAGTATTATATTATAGTTTTCAATTCCTGTTCCTATCCAAACTGATTATACCTAACTATACACGTCTATTGGGAATTTTGGCTCAAATTTTATTTGAGTTAGGATAGGCTTCTAATCTATCATGGTTACGAAATTTAAATTTTTGAAGAGTACAGAAAAATGTAGGTTTGCACAAATTTAATTAGTTTTGAACTTGATTAGTACAAGTATAATTATATTAAATTTTTATTTCTCTTCTATAAATATAATTGTATGTTCAGATAATTAGTGTGTGCAAGTTGTTTGAGAGAGAAGATTTATGAGAGTCGAGCGATTTGTAATTCATTCTCTATATATGGAATCTTGCCACCCGTGAATATAGGTAAATTGCTGAACTACATAAAAAAATTTTATTTAAATTTGCTTGTGATTATTCTAAGCTTTTTTGTACAACAAGTGGTATCAAAGCCAGGTTAAAATTGATATTTTGCTCTCTGTCCAGAATTTGAAATAATCAAAAATTACTTTTGAATATAGAAAAAGTTTCGTTTAGTCAAAAAGATTCCAACGGTATATTATACGTTAAAAATGAAGTTCGAACGCACCTCACTCTCCAATTAAGTTCATATAATATTTGTGGTATACCAAATGGGTCCTTTGGCTATTATTAGATAAGTGCTATTGATTTGATTTAGCGAGAATAATAGTACCGGTTGATTGTTCTATGACACGTCAATTCATTTCTAAATTGGCTCTGAATTTTTTGGCATTATGTTGGTTTTTACATTTTCTTGCTCAGTCTTTTTCGGCCACTTAGTAGTTTTTTTATCGGATAAGAGAGATTCCCACCATTTTTGGTCATTGCAGATTCAATCACGACATTAGATTTAATCAGTTCATCTTTTAAAATTTTGTTTTGCATTATTGGAGTGTAAAAGCGGTTGTTTTAATCGTTTTGAAGTGCAGAATATTATTTGTGGTAAAATTTGAGAATTTTTATAATCAATTATGCTAAAGGTTTTGTTTGTTGGGTTAAAGTTTGTTATTTCTATATTTGATTTAAATTCGAAGATTCGTGTATTTGGACCCTCTGAAGAAGTCAAAGGTTTGAAGATTTTAGGGTAGGTGAAGTTTGTTCTCATATAAAATTTGACAATAAATAAATTTTGTGTCGGTTATCCAGTTACATTTATTTGGTGGAGGATATGCTGATGGTCTAGATGACAAGATGTGTTATTTTGGTCAAGTTTTAATACGGCTTGAACTTGGCAAAATATGATAATTTGAGTCATCGCTCCACTTGGTTAACTCATATTTGGTTTGGACGTGATATGTACTTCTATTTGTATTTTGTTCAATTTTTGGAATTTAGCACATTTGGTTGCAATTTGGCGTCTCAAGACGTATTTGGAAACAACATCAATTTGCTAATATGTTTGATTTGAAGTTTTGGATACCCCAGGTAAATTTGGCACCGCGAAGTGCATTTGGATGTAAAATTTATCTATTGATTTATTTGATTCGGAAACTTGAGTACTTTTATTGCATTTGGTGGTAGTTTTGGTATGTTAATTTGGTCGAAAGATGGATTCTTGTCAAGGTGGGAATTGTTAGAAATTTTGACTCAAATTCTATTGAAATTGGGATAGACTTTTAGTCTATCATAGTTATTAAATTTGATTTTTTAAAGAGTTATGAAGAATGTGAGTTTGCACAAGTTTGATTAGTTTTGAACTTGATTAGCATAAGTATGATTAAATTAGATTTTTATTTCTCTCCTATAAATATGATTGTATGTTCAGATAATTAGCATGTGCAAGTTGTTTAAGAGAGAATTTATGAGAGTCGAGCAATTTGTAATTCATTCTCCATATATGAAATTTTGCCATCCGTGGACGTAGGCAAATTGATAAACCACCTAAAATTCGTCTCTTTGAATTTGTTTGTAATTATTCTAGGCCTTTTTGTACAACAATGTCTTTATCTAAACACTTTTAGAAACATACAATATAAAAATTCATCTCACATACATTTCATCAAAGTCAAACTTAATTTCATATATCCAAATTTGAAGAGTAATTATCAACACAAAATATTTCAAATCATAATATTTAATCCTAAAATGTGAGTAACAATCAAAAAGTAATCTCAAATTGAAGTGCATTCAAAAGAAAATCACAAACTCCAAGTGTATCTAAATATTCATAAGCTAGTTATATAAATATCTAAAAATTAATCCAAGCAAAAAATTCCTCGAATTCTACTTAGAGAGGAGAAGCAACGTTATGCCCTTCATTGAATGTGTCATCGTCGTTTTCGTTATCTAGAACTAAGTCCAGAATGCTAGATGGATCAACCCCTACTTTTACCGCTAATACTTGTAAAATATTTTCAAATATTTTCATGGTTTTAACATAATTATTTATTTGTTTTCGCAAAGCAACTACCTCAAGATCAAGTTCTTTAGGCTGTGTGTAAAATAAACCGATATTCTTGTGAATCTCATAACCCTTGAAGAAGTTCAACCACTTTCCAAGCATCTGCATAAAAATATGTTATTCAGATAGCGAATTGGTGACATCAAGATGCGATTGCTTAATAATCTTTAAAAGTTTTTCATCCTGTAATTTTTAAAATTCATAAACCTATAATGGTTTTGTACTAAAAATGATCTATAATCTATTTTACAATTCCAAGAAATCAAGTTTTATGAAAAATATTACAATAAAACTAACTCATACATACATAATGTTCTCGAGCCTTGTCACTTATCCACACATCTTTCTCACGTTGATGTCGTATGTGAGTTTTTGTGAAAATTTTCACAATAGATAATGGTTTACCATTTTTCTTAATAACCTATAATTTCATAGAGTTATTTTATAAGATTACAACAAAATAGCAAAATTTTTTAGTAAAACATATATTATTTGAACCCACAGTTACAAACATAGAGCACGAAGATATGGAACTAAGAATAAGAACAACCAATTTTTTGGAGAATACTTAACTTTGAGAGACGATCACTTATTTTTTTTATTTTCTTTCAACTCCTTAAAATTTTACATCACTTATTTTTTTATTTTCTTTCTCCTCCTACTTAAAACTTTAAATATTTCCTTTCCAATATAAAAATCACATAAGTAATTGAACTATGTTCAAGATTTTAGGAAAAATTGAGCAAACCAAACTGTAAGCGATAAATTGTTTTAAAATTTTCTAAAGATGCATTTTCAGGAACAATCTTTCAACTAACCAACAATTCTCTCTCAAGTAGCTAATCAGCAAGCAGTTATCCATCACGAGTTGCTAGTTAAAACATTCTAATTTTCTCAAGATGTTACACAAAGTTAGAAACTAACCTCTATCTTCCTTCCGGCTTCCCTTCTTTTTTTTTCATTTGCTTTTTGACCTTTATTGCAGAGAGAGCTATATAGCAGCAGCAACTACTTCTTCATGGACCATGTTGAGAAGCCATGTTTCCATGGCATGCATTTGCACAATTATAAAAATGAAACTATGAAACTGCATATCCTTCTACAAAACTTATTATGCAGCCTAATTGGTTTTCCTAAAGGTAGCTATTTTTGTACTATAATTTTGTTAAGAGTCTTATTTTAATGGAAAAAAGTCTATGGACTTCTCCTATTATAAATAAGAGATTATACTAAGTTTCGAGCCAACTTTATAGAAATACCATGATGCGGAAGCATAAATAAATTAGAGATAAATTCTCTCAAATATTTGGAACTCAAGAACAAGAAATTCAATCTTGCATATCATAGGTTGATTCCTAATATTATCTTTGGTAAATTATTAAGATTGCTTTAAGTGAATTTCGTCAGTGTAAAGCATTAAAGATTCTATGTTTTGTTAAAGTATTGTGGATCCACTACTTGGTGATCGTGATTAAGTACAAGAAATAGTGCACGTAGATTCAAGAAACTGAACTTAAGTCATTTAAGTCGTGAATTTAACGGGAGTCTGTAAGTTGGTTCTTATAACTGTTTATTAGTATAATACTTAATTTACTTGAACTTAGATTGATTCTGTAGTTTTCGCCTGACTTAGGATTTTTCATATAAAAAATTGTAAGCTTTGTTGTGTGATTATTTATTTTAATATTGTTTATGAGTGCCTAAACTTAGAATAATCAATTATTGATGTTATCACATTTTGTTGCACACAAAATAATTTAAATAATATTTTTTAAATATATGTCCAGTGCATAAGCTTATTCATGCATAATACTCTTTCTCCAATTGTTAGGAATATAAATTCGTAGAAGAAGCTAGAATGCCATTTTTTGATCTCTTATATTAAGAAAAAGTTTTAAAAAGGGGTTTCAGGTTCTTGCCATTAGATCATTTGAAACATTTTGAGCTTCACAATAACTTCCTATTTTTCAAATTAGTCAAAGAAATTGAACTTAATATTAGAAGTGTTTAGCAAAGCTACTCCTAATAGTTTTAAATTTTTTGTTACTAATTTTATTTATAAACTATAATTTTTAAAAAATACTTACAACTTATATTACAACTTATAATTATTTTTTTCTATTTTAGTTATAGACTATAATTTTTATCAAGTACTAACAACTTTTAATACAAATTATAAACTATAAGTTATTAATTTTAATAATTCTAAATAATCTCATCATTAATGTGTCACTCATTCCTTTAGGAGTTACTTACCTCTCGCGTGCTCATATTTTAAATATTGTAGGGGCTATTTTTTCTTCAATTTTTATTATTTTTTGCTTATCTTGTAATAATATGTATTTTAATAATTAAATCAGATCATTACTACAATAACATTAAATAATTAAAGAGGGCCAAATTTCCCAATTTGGCTTCAACGTCTTCTCTAATCCCCATTTCCTTGAAAGGGGATATATATATATATATATATATATATATATATGCAAGTTATAATGGTCAGGTCAAGGACCACATTGTCATTGTTGTTGCCATTTTTGGAAGTGTTGCTTTGCCTCGAAAAGGAGCTTGCCCAGAGCAGTGCACGTGTAAACCAGTATCCTATACTTAACTGGTTTAAAAAATAAGTTTTTTTTTAAAATTTTTTGTATTTTTAGTCAAAAAAAAATTAAATTAAATTTAAAATAAGTTGTTTGGTAACTTAATTTTTAAGTTAGCTTTTTTAAATTAATTGTTTGGAGAAAAAAAACTAGCTTTTTTACTTTTTTGTTTAAAGTTGATAATTTTATCTTTTTATATATTTTATATTAATAATTATATGTAGTTAGTAGTGGTAATAAATAAGTTATGAATAAGCGGTATTATTGTATTTTAAAAGTGGTAAAAATTTAATTTAAATATTTTAGGAGTTTGTATTTTAATTTGAATTTTTAACTTTTAATTTTTTTTGTTTTTTATCAAATGGGCAATGTTGACTTTTTTTTGTGTTTTTAGTCAAAAAAAACTAAAAACCCAAGTGGCCAATGAGGGCAAAATGTATTATTATGGTATTATGTTTTGATGATTAGTATTGTTTAGATTAGAAACTTACAAATTTTAATTTATAGTAGAAGTTATGAGTGTTTAGTAAAAATTATAATTTATAGTTACAATAGAAGAAAAAATAGTTATAACTTGTAGTAAAAGTTATGAGTATTTAAAAAAATTATATCTTATAGTTAAAATTAATAACAAAAAAATCAAAATTACTAATAACAGTTTTACCAAACACCCTCTAAGACTTGTGTAACAAAATCTGGACATAGAAAATAGTTTCTCCAATATGAGAGTTTCAATTCATCATTTGAAAATTAAAATTTCTAGAATTTATATTTCAAGAAACTACAAATCTAAAAGAAACGACAGTGATGTGTCTTTTTGTATATTAGTTTCTCCACCATATGTTAACTGGTAGAGTTTCAACTCATCATTTGAAAATTTAAACTAATAAATTTATTATTTATATTTCAAGAAATTATAAATCTAAAAAAATGATAACGATGATGTGTACTTTAACTGGAATTGATGAATGTATGTAGGTTGTAAAATTAGCGAAAGTTTGAGACATGTGATTTGTTCTTTAAGATTTTAGATTCGAAACTTATTTAGTGTTATTAATTATTTGGCATTAGTTTATTATACGATATTTCATCTCAATGAAGAAAATCTATCAAAGACCTTGACGGATCAATTGATCCATAACTGATCGATCGGTTTGCAAAAGTACTACAAGTTGTCCCAAATGAAATGGTAAACAGATTGATCAAGATTAATGATGGACCGATCGGTTTAGAGACTAATCGGTCTGCAGCAATACTGCAAGTAATTCAACACAGATCGATGGATAGATCAGTGATCGATCGGCCATTGGTGTGTTGAGTGCTATTTTCTCTCGAAGTTTTGACTCAAAATATTATTCTTGTATTCTCTCAAAAATTTTATAAAAAATTGTGAACTCATAAGCGTAAGTATTACTTATCAAACCGCATAAATTTATGTATCTAGTTTTTGTGATTGTTTTCTTGCTCGTTTTTGTTTTTTTATATTTAGTGCGTGTTTTGAGTGACTTGTGGTAGAATTATTTCGTACTTAATCTCAACACTTTGCTTAACGAATAATAAAATTAATTTTTTAAAAATTAATTAAAGCGTGCTTAAAGTTGTTCTAAATATAATGAGATATCAAAAAATAATAATAATAATAATAATAACAACCAGTGTGAAGAAAGAGCTCAAATTAGACTATCCAAAGTGTGTGTGTGTGTGAGAGAGAGAGAGAGAGAGTGTGCGTGTATGAGAGAGAGAGTGAGAGAGTGTGTGTATGAGAGAGAGAGAGAGAGAGAGAGAGAGAGAGAGTGAGCGTGAGAGAGTGTGCGTGTATGAGAGAGAGAGTGAGAGAGTGTGTGTATGAGAGAGAGAGAGAGAGAGAGAGAGAGAGAGAGTTGGAGATATGAATCATTGAATCGGCCGCTGAGGGTAAGTCTAATCTTGTAGCTGTTGCTTTTCATAATCTTCCACAAATCGATAAATTCATTCTAATAAAATTTGACAACACCATGAAACCAAGAATTTACAAGGTTCTTCAATCGATATCTTTTAATCGTCAAACTCCAGATAAAAACGCAAATGAAGTAAGAAACCCGAAAATTGTGATGAACCAATTTCCTGACTCAAGATCCCGCTAATCATGCTTTAATTCTCCGTTGAGTTACAGGTGATCATGGGGAAAGGTGAATTGAATTAGGTCTCTCACTCTCTCATCCCCTTCGATTTGTTTTGTTAGTACGGAGGACGACTGGTGACGGGCCAATAAGCCTCCGGTGGCATTTGGACGGAGTTCAGAAGATTTGGCATGCCATGGAAGAGCGACGGGTCTGCCAGTAGTTGTTGTTGTTGCTGCTGGAGGTGGTGCTGCCCAACCGCCTCCAGGGATCCAAGGCAGCCGCCGTGCATTTGAAGAGGACTATCTTCTTCCTCCTCAAGCGGCAGCCTCTCATACGCTGCATTACTAAAGGAAGCTGCCATAACCACAACTGGTCCAGATGCGAGGAGCGCCCCCACCACGCTTCCGCCCACCACTTGGCCTTGTCCGCCGGCTAGATATATGGTCAGCCCCGTCGTGGCAGGCGGTGCTGGCGGTGATTGAAACGACCCGGCTAGGGATAAAATCTCGAACCGACCATGTAATGTCAGAATTGCACCCGGCGAGGCCGGTTTTCGGTGGGTAACGCTAGTCACAGTGCCACTCCCACTCAAAATGCTGACCCCTCTCTGCCGCCGCCGGGCAAAGGCAGCGACGCTTTCCACGACGTCGCACCCGTCGGCAATCTCCATCAAATGGGAGCGTAGGGCATTGGCGCTGTCGCGGGTAATCATAATCGGTGGCATGGGCTTGTTCTTGGATCCGACCGGTCTCCCTCGAGGCCTTCTCGTGATCCCTCCTCCAGTTCTTCCAGCACCACCTTCCTTGTCTTGGCCGCCATTGTTGCTATTCTCGGTGACTTGTAAGATAATTTGTGGACTTTGTTGGTGGTGATGAAATTGATTTTGGTGGTGGTGTTGCAGATTGAAGTCTCTGGTGTGGAAAGGAGATGGGAGAGAATGACCATGAGCTGTTGCTCCTGGATCCATTGCTTTTCCATCTGTGCTTTCCCTTTGCTTATCTCCAAAACTCTCACTTCTTCACATCAAACAAACCCTAAAACCAAGAAGAAAGGGAGTGGATTTGGGAGTGTTATACACCAAATTTGCAGCTGAATAAACCATCTCCAGATCCATTTCTTCCTCGTAAATTTCTAGTGGACCTTTTCTTATAAGCTTACGATAATGAGTTTCTCGAGCTTGCTGTTGTTTTATTGAGGGTTTGGTAGTGATGAAGATGTGAGGATTGGTTCAGATTGTCTTTCCTCACATTCCAGGGTTAGTGTTGGATTAGGATTAGATTGAGAAAATTGATCGGTGATGGGTTTGATTTTGGTAAGACTCTCTGCTTATGGGCAGTAGCAGGTTCCTTTCTACCCCTCTCTCTCTCTCTCTCTCTCCGTAGTCTGTATGCTGTATATAATTTTGGAAATGATTTGCAAACAATTATTTGGTTATGTAATGGTCAAGATACCAGAATTGGACGTACCTGGGGAATGGGCCAATATTAACCTGTACTGTCTTATCTTAGATGGTACTAAATACGTATGGATTTATAATTAAATTTTTTTAAAAAATTATTTTTTTTTATTTTTTTATTTTTTATTTTTTATTTTTTATTTTTTTATTTTTTTATTTTTTATACTTTAATTCAAGTATCAAATATAACATAAATGGAGACTTGTAAAATTAACCAATTATAAATTATTATTAAAAAATTTAAATATTAAATTTTATGACTTTTAAATTATTTATCTCACTGTAATTAAATAATAAAATTAAAATTTAATTTAGACTAATTAATTAAAATATTATTTTAAATAAATAATTATGTTAAACTAAATTATTTATTAGTGAACAGCATTATATATATATATATGTATATTTTTTTTATAGTAATAAATCTAACACAGTATTCAATATTTTACTAATATCGATACCTATTATACTAATAAAAAAATCAATATATTCTAAATTATCGTCAGCACGACTCTTTGTTATACATTGAGTCATGTAAATAAATTATAAATATATATAAATTATTATTAATTAAGGTGATTTGGTATTGTTTACTTTTAGTGTTTTTTGTTTTATTTTTAGGAATCTTGTAAATTATAAATAAAAATAAATTTGATAATTATTTTTTTAATATTCCAAATTAGGTCTCTGTAAACAAAAATATATATATTTGCTTATTTTTGTAAACAATTTTTTTTTTTTTTTTTACCATTCCAACTATTCCAACTTCTTGTTACTATTATCAATAAATACATCTAATCACTATTTTTAACCACTACATCTAATCACTAACCGCCACCTCCATTCATCAACTCTCTTCACCAACCACAACCTCCTAATTCTCACACCAACCACCACTTACTGCCGCCTTCACTCATTGTTTTTTTTTTTATCAGCAAAAGAGAATTTTATTCGAAAGGAAAAATAACAACAAAAGAGGTGAAAACCCTTACAACTAGGTTTCAAACTTTCAAAAAGAAAAACGAAAACACATGATTGACAAGGAGCGAGCCAACAAAAGATTGTGAAAAGGGGCAAACATAAAACAAAAAGCTACAACCAAACACCAGATCAGAGGGCTAACAAATGACATCAAGCAGTAAAATTGAGAAAACCAGCAACAGCCAGAGACTGTTGGGAGAATATCCAACGCCAAAATAAAGTACATACTCGGAGATCTAGAAAATACATCTTTATTAAACTTTCAACAATTTACAATAATCTGAAATTACAGAGAATGAAATAA
>JAOTRH010232556.1:0-10124 GCA_034768845.1 Heliamphora exappendiculata
TGTTAAAATATATTTTTAATGAGAAAAAAGAGAAAATTTGAGTTTAAAATAAAGAGAGGAAAAAAAGTTAGCTTTAAAATGAAGAAAGAAAACAAAATTAAATTTTAAACAAAAAGAGAAGAAAACTACTTACTCTTCTCCCTTGTATAATATATATTATTTTTAATTTGGTCTAGACCATTGTCCTCAATTGTCATATCATAAAATGAGCTAATATATATATATATATATATATATATATATATCAAGCCTTCTCTTTGCCTAAATAAAAGTGTGAAATTAATCTAAAGTTAACTCCTTACTTTCCAAGTTCAAGACTCCAAGTTAGAACCTCCTACTACTCTATCATTCTTTCTATTCTAACCATTCTCAAATAATCCTTTATATGGTAAAAAAAGTAGAAATAAAACATTGAACCATGCATGAATGTCAAATGAATAACCAAAATGAGAAAATAGTTAAAAATCAATTTAGTTGATCCTTTGTTTTTCTTTATTCTTTCTTTGAATTGCATAGTTATGATATATACATGTTTTGAGTTCATGAATATACTTTTATTATGACTTGTTTGATCATATGGAGCTATGGTTTAATTTAAGAAAGAAATTATCAAAGTTTATGGGTTAAAATGGATGAAAAAGTCACTTTTATCTCTTTACTCAATTCTTACAAAGGAATCAAACAGATCCTAAATAAAAATCTATTTTTACTAGAGCTTCCATGAAATATTTTTAACATGTATGATTTTTGGTAGAACCTAAAATGTATTTTGGTCATCCAAACAAAACTTATACAATATTGTGCAAAAGTTGGCAGAAAAATAATCTACTTTCCCGAATTTAAGAAAATATAGAGAATTCTCTCAAGTACAGATTTTATGCATAGAGGTAGATTTTTGAATTATCTTTCATTTAAAATTTATTTAAAGAAATTTGGTGAGACAATTTTTCATAAAATACTTTTTTCTCAGACTGTGTCGGTTTTTGAACGAGTTCTGTTCAACCTATTTTATCCCATATTTAGAAGTTGTTTTGAGTTTTGATTTCTTCTTGAAAAGTTTTCTAACATATGTATCTATCACTCTGTCAAATGCCATGACAAGCCAGTAAAGTTTAGTATTTATAAAGTAATTTAATTTGTAGCAAAATAAATCTAGAATTTCAAATTTAAGTGTTAAGTAGTGTCTTATGTGTCCTACTAGTGCTCATTTTTTAACTTGTCAAGCATGAGTTTTCTCGTGTTGTTATAGCATGTTTGAGTAATTTAAAGAATATTGTTTATCTCATGCTACTCACATGCTAGCTTGGTCATGATTATTTACGGATGGTTAAACATTGAACCTCGAACAAACATTATTTTTTCGAAAAAAATCGATTTTGACATGGGTTGGGGTTGAGTAGTGGTGTCATGGTGTGAGGATAGATCCATCTACGTTATGAGTCGTGTCTTGTCTCGATTTGCAGGAATCACAATCCACATTCTTATAGTATGGGCCGTAACAAGATCTACGGTAAATCGATCTCATATCACTTAGCTACATGTATATAGTACAGGAGCATCACGATGCAAGGACAAGGTGTATAGAAGCATAGTGAACGAAAACGCAATAGTATCGTGGAGGTAAGTACCTGTTGTGAAAACGTGGCAATAAACATGGGACAAATTTTCTTTGTGAGACCTGAGAAATAATTTTCTTGCATAACGATATAAAAATTACCGTGAATTTCATGTTATTATTCTTAAATGTTCTTCATCATATATGTATGTTTTATTTATCTCCATTATGTGTGACGAATGTAGGATAGTAGGGTATTGATTATTCTTACTAGGCGTTGCAGGTCATTGTGTCTTAGGCCAGGTAAAGAAGAGATCAACGAGGAAGCCGCACCGAAAGACGAAACAGAACCATGGCTCACCTAGTGCTGAACTTTTATCTTCTTGGGAGATCGAATTTTTGGGGAATAAACATAAATTTTATGTTCTTTAAATTTGTAGTGACTTCTTTGGTTGTAATATTAAGGACAACTTTGTATTGTAATATTAAAGTTTTTTTTTTTTTGGACTAATTAATTGAGTCGGTATAAGTATTTTTTAAAAGAAGAATTTGAGTTATTTTTCCAAAAATAATTAAAAAACTAAGTCTTTTGTAAATAAATGACGTCTCCAAAAATCAGGGCGTCACACTTTAAATGGTTATCTAATTGGCCAATAAATTTTATTATTTTTTAAGATAAATATAATTTGTTCAGGAATTTAATAGTATCTGATTATGTTGATTTTTTCCACCAATGTTCTGTAACATTGACGTTTACAAAATGAACTATTCCCGTGTTTGGGCAACATATCAAGATTTATGCTTATTTTTGTTTTTTTTGAATTTTTTTATATTTTGACTTTAAAAAAATTTAATTTTCATATCGTCTCGATAAAATGACTCGAAAAAATAAAATTTTTTAATCAAAAGATAAAAAATAGTTTACTAAAGACAAAAATAAAAAATAAAAAATTTAATTTATTAGCTTATTGAGACTTATTTTTGTTTTTTCAAAACTTTTTTGATATTTTCATCAATTTTTTACTTTTTTAGCTCGTCGCGAGGGAATAAGTTAAAAAATATAATAATTTAACTAGACAATAAAAAAACTAACTAAAAATATAAATAAATAACTAATTATTCCAAACAGAACCTACGAACCAAATTGAAAATAAGCATAAAAGTTAAAAGGCTCTCTCGTGTTGACACATGGGTTTATTCATAGGAATAACAAATGATGGGGACGGAATTGAGTTTGTAGTCTTTCGTTAATTTTCATCCTATTTTATTAGAGTGGAAATGTGTTGGGAAAATTGAGAAAGTGATTGGGATAAATTTATAGAAAGTACACACGATCGCGATAAGGTGACAGTAACTCCTTTGTGTTTTGTTTGTAATTTATTTTATTTTTTTGGTGTATTTTTTCTTCTTTCATCATCTATTTTTCATCACCTCTAGTAGTTCCGGATAGGTTTTTAAAATCTGAACATTTTCCAGCAGTGGCTGAGACAAGAATTTGGGTCAAAGAAAGCACACAAAAATATAAATATTCATGATAAGTAAAAATAAAATATAAAACAAAAAAAATCAAAATAAACTCAATCGTAAATAGCTAAATCAGCTACTAAACAGAAAAACTTACAAATAGCTGGTGGGCATTTTCATTTCACTCAATCTAACCCAGATTTAGCTAATAACGAATAAATCAAATCATAAAAAAGCATCAATCGTAAATAGCTAAATTAGCCATGAAGTAATTTATCACAATAGCTTCGTGGGTTCGTTGTCACAAAGACTGCTAGTTCAATTTCTAAATTTCTCACAACCACATTACATGAACTATTATGCCAAATTGCCAATCACAATCTTCAATACCAACCTAACGCTTTTATTTTTTTTAATTAAATTCACTGAACAGAAAAAACTTACAAACATATGGTATAACACCCAAAACATCAAACATAACAAAAAAACAAATCTGCACAGCCCACAAGCATAGTACGCTTAATTATTTAGAAAAAAAAATTATTATTTTTTTGACAAAGAAAAAAACCCTTAAAGTTCTTAAACCATGAAAAAACCCGAAGAAGAAGATTGCCACAGAGGATAGAGATGAGATGAAATTTAGCAATTAGCAGCCGTACCTGTCGGCGACGCTAGTTGCCGACCGCCGTCGTCGTCACTAGTCGTAGTTGCAGTCGCCGCCTGACTCCATGACTTGCCTCGTCGCCTCGCCGCCTCGCCTCATCTAGCCGTCGACGCCTCGGCCCCGTTGTCGTCGCTCGTCGGCGCCTCACGCTCAGTCTCGCTCGTCGCTCGTCGGCGCCACTGCTTGTTAGGGTTAGTAACTTAGTTCCCCCTCCCCCTCTGCCTTTGGCAATCGTGATCGAGCCAAGGAGCGACGGAAGAAATTAGAGATTGGCGATAAAGTTATTGATGGGCTGGTGCTGGTTGGTGAGTTACTGAAATCATCAACTGAAGAAGCAGCCAGGGAGCGACGGAAGAAATTAGAGATCGGCAATCAGTCCAGAGAGCCAGAGGGGTCACCGACTAATTATAATTTTTTTAAAAATACATATATAAAATTTTTTTAAAATACATATATAAAAAAAACATGAGGGGCACGTGACCCCTGATCCCTCTGTGCATCCGCCATTGTCTGCTTAGATCGGTACAAATAAATTGATGCTGCTAACACCAAAATTAAGACTAGTTGACAACCTCGCTACAAGATAAAACACTTTTATCAGCGATCAAAATTTTTGTCGCCAAAAGCTTTACCAACCAAACTTTTAGCTGCCATTTTGGTCATCTTAGGCTTGTAAAAGATAGGTGGAGACTAATATGTCATTATAGTTGGCTGTAGAAGAAAAACGATAATATGCGACTCATGGTGATAAATTTTTATCCTTTATTTTTAGGTATTTTAGAGTGTTTTAATAGTATCTTCATGTATAAAGGTTTGTGATCCTCTGCGTATTCAATATACTTATTTAATCGACTTTATATCGAATTTATAATGCATTTAGGTCTCATTGACCTTTTTTCTTATTAAAAATTAATTATAGAAAGTATTTTTTAACCTTATCAAAAAAATTATTAATGATAATAAAAAAATAAATAGCATATCAAGAATAATTGAAATTAAAATATAAAATAAAAAAATCAAGGTGGATGGATAATAAGAAATAAAAGTGAATCATGAGATATAACTGTAATATTACTATACCTTAGTGGGGTTGTATTTTAAAAATAAGTTTTAAAAGGGTAAATTATATCCATTTTATGCGTGCAATACTCTTTGGCGGTTGGGTAGAATAACATATCTCATGGCCAGTTCCAAGGGCAAGCCAACCAATTCGTCGCTTTGGACTCAAATTTTATTTGTTAAAATTTAGAATATTTATATTTAAATTTAAAATAAATATAATAAAAAAATTTATATTATGGTGATCTTGAATGAATCACAAGTATTAGTTACTATAATTTGTATGTTTTTGGTTTTAAGTTCAAGTATCTTCTACTATTTTTTAGTTTTTTTTTTTTTAAGTTGCAACAATCTCAATGTTATTCTAAGCTATCGAAAATTTTAATTATTTAAAATGCTAAATAATATGAATATAAAAGAAAAACCAAAATTACGATCAAAATATACTACTTAAGTCATAACTTTTTAATTCTAAATTGTTAATTCTTATTTTGCCAATTGTAATCAAATACAAAATATTAAATAAAAATATTATTTTATTCTTAAAAAGTTTATAATATATAAGTTAAAGTTTGATAAATAAGTGGTTTATGTTATATTTAATTTTTTTTATAAATTTAATTTTGTTAAAATATAACAACAAATATATTTAGTCTACTTAAATTTTTATAATTAATTTTAAAATTTATTAGGACCTTATATCTCAAACTCGCTTCGGGCCCTTAAATGTTCTGGCATATTTACACATTCATTATATCAATAAAAAATAATAAATTACATTTATCTTTAATGAGGTTAATACTGACAGCTCTTTTCAGTTTTTTAAAATTACTATGCCTTCCTATTTGTTCAATTTTTGTATTTCATATATCCCATTCATCAAATAACCGATAAAAAGATCGACAGAACTTGCTAATATCACAATTATTTCACATTTACTTTCAATTTTACCTCAATTTATATTATTAAATTTCTATCTTACCCTTATAAAATAATAAAAATCAAATGATAATAAAATAAGATAATGAAACTATTTTAAAATTTTCATAATTGCCGTTCACCATCCCCACTCTCCCTTCTAATGATCACCACCATCTCTTTCTTTCATCACTCTCTTCTTTGTCTGACTTAACACCAAGCCGCCGCTGCCATCTAACCCACCATTGTAGCATTACTTTGTTGTTGAATTTGCAAAATAAGACAATGCAATGGCTAGCACCACCACTGCCATCCTAAACAGCCAACACCACCACCATCCAAGCCATCACCACTATTGCCTATCATCTAAGCCATTGCCAACACCACCACCCAAAATTGCCACCACCACCACCACCACCTAGAACATCACCCCCCAAACCGCCAACACCACTACCCAAAACCACCCCAACACCATTACCCAAAACCACCCCAAATCGCTAGTACCTCTCCCAAAATCGGCAGTACCACCAACACCCAACCCACCACCCTTAAAACTGTCAGCATCATCACCCAAAACAGCCAACACCACCACACACGCCCCAAAACAGCCATTACCACCTCTCCCAAAACCACCAAACCCAAGAACAACCATAGTTCTGAATACCGTATTAAATAATATCTGATTTTTTTATTAATACAGTATGTATCGGTACCAATAAAATAACAAGTACCGTTTCAAATTTATAGTTATAAAATATTATATATGTATTTTTAAATATTATTTAATAATAAAATATAAATATTCATGTAACATAATATTTCAATTAATTAGTCTAAATTAATTTTTATGATAAGAAGAATTATGATTGTTTCCGTAACAGCCCGGTAATTCTTAAGCATGCCATGCAGAATATATATGTATGTAAATGTATATATACATATTTATATGCTTATCTTTTTAATTTAAATTTTTTATATATATACTTAAATATTAGAATATTTAATTTGTTCTCTTGTGTACGTTTTAAGTATTTTTTCGTATGAATTTTAATAGAAGTCAGTTTAGCTCAAAATCCTAGTTGGCCAATCAATTTACTCTTCAAACTCAATTTGAGTTTTAAAAAAACCTAATAATTAAAAATAAGCCCAAAAACCCAATAAAAACCCTTTTGTCAACCCATACTTTTCTTTTAAGCTAAATAAGGCCTTATATGTATGTATGTATGTATGTATTCAAATCTTATAATAAAGCTTTTAAAATAGAAATATATTGTACCAACTATTATAATATTAATTAATTATAATTCACAAGAGAAAATGACTATTTTTCTATTTTAATCTTATTTTAAGCATTTTTTAGCAAGATAGTATATTTATACAAATATGGACCCATTTTATACATTTAACTACAACAATTCAGGCCATTATTAGCCCCAGAACCCTCTTGGCCGGCCACCCCATCCCCTGTGCAAAATGTACAAAAAAATATTTCCAATGGTCATTTCATGTGAGCCTTATGTTGGGTTTTGTGTCTCAAATTTTGAGATATTTTCATCCGAACAGTCATTCGGTTGCTAATTATTTTAGCATTGCCTAGCATTGGTGAGAAAAAATAGTCTAAATTGCTACTTTTTTATTATGATTTATTTTTCTACTAATATAAATTAAGGTGTCTATGAGAGTTGTAAGACACGTTATAGAGATCAAAGAGTGTAGAAAGACAGTGATAGGCTCAGTTTGAGACCATAAATACATTATGAGAACGAAAATAATCATTGTAATCTATATTTTCATATAGTGGATTGATTAGTTCTTCTTCCGTGGAGATAGACAGCCAACTGAACCACTTATATCTTGCATTCTTGATTGTTCAGGTTCTTGTAGTTCGCTATTATGAATTGAAGCCTACACAATTTTTTATTTAGTAGTCAAAATCAGTTAATCTTAATATTTTGAAAATTTGTGGCTAAAAATCCCGATAACTTGCATGCCTTTTTATTTGCCCTTGGCAAACATACCCTCTCATCCTTCACCATTCCTTCTCATGCAAAGCCTCTTGTATATAATTTTCAGCCATCCCTCCTTGTCTTTGCTGAACCATAGAGTGAGAGTAGAGAAAGTTTGAGTACAAAGAGAGGGAAAGAAAGAGAGAAAAAAAAGACTTGGTGTTGTTCTTCTTGCTCTTTTCTTCAAAGGAGTCTGTACCTCAAATTTCATCTTCATTCCAACATATTCAAGATAGGAATCAAATATATATATATATATATATATATATATGTACATAATTTATGCCAACCCGATTTTATGCCAACCCTTTGGTCAAAAAATGCTTGTGCCTCACCTGTTTTTCATAAGATGGAGAGAGCAATCTCTCCCCCTTTTTATTTCACTATTCTAAACTCTTTTTGTTTTAAGAGTTTTGATTCTTGAATATGGTTTATAACTTATGTATAAATAATACATGCGAGAGGTAAAGTCATGCAATAAAAGATCAATGACCATAAGAGTTTGCCTGCGTGATTTTTGTGTTTAGTCCTAAGATTCCATAAATATTTTCTTATTTTGTACAAATTTATTTTCAGCTCAAATCTCAATTTTTGGTCTACAAATTTTACCGTAACATATTATAAATGTCCTTTGCATGCTTGATTTTCCATTGAGAAAACTTTAGGCTTTTCATATTTTAAAAATTCTAGAACCAAAATGGATAAAACATTGTTCAAAACATCCAACTTTGAAGTAGTTCCATTTATGGTAGAAAATGTATTTTACATGAAATCAATGAAAAAAACTAGATTTTTGTTTTATCTTTCTAACTTTACTAAAATCACTCGAATGTCCAAGTAAACACCAAGTTATGGTATTTTTCCCAAAGTGCATAGGACACCCTGTAGTTAAAAACTAATTTATCCCAAATTTCTAAGTTTTTTTGAGCAAGATCAAGTCCAGAGCTCCCTAACACCTATTTACACTCCTACAAAAATAATCCAAAATTATACATAAGGTTAGGGGCACTTTTTGAATTTTTAAATCAAGGTAACAGATTTAGTCTACTGTTTTCAAGTCAGTTCAGATCTGTCACTCTTTTTTATTTTAAATAAAACTCAGGTTTAGAAACAAAATTAAAAAATATTTTCTTCATGAAAAATATAGAGGACATTGAAATTAGTTACCAATAAAGTTTTGAAAGTTTTAGTGAAGTTTTACTATTTTTAACCCTTTTCTAACAGTGGCTTAACTTTTAAAAGTACTACTTGACTTTAGGTCCCTTGATGTATAAATATTGATTTTAAATTTTTTTATTATTTTTCCATGCCTTAATATTTTTTTGGTTATATATAATTGTAGGAGACTTGTAGGGAAAATAATGTGACTTTATGAATGTTAATTTGTTAAGTTTAAATTAATGCAAGTATGCAACATGAATATGCGGTTTTTAAGTTGCTCATCAAATAGTATTATGGTAATGAGATGCATTAGTTGAATATTAGTATGCTATTCTAAATATTTTATCAATTTATTTTTAAGCATGATAAAGTGAATTATTTCCCCTGTTAATATTACTTCTTAAGTCAAAATATATTTTCCCGTGACACGTTAGAATTATTCTTCATAACCATGGTGTTGCATGCTTAAATTCTTGAGGATGAACTATGCGAATCACATCTTATTAATTGAAAATTTAAAAATAAGTAGTGTTTGGAACAATGTGATAGGTCCATGAATTGTATATATTTTGAGCCATACCATGTCTTGAGATTCAAATGTCCGAAGCCATGAAATCTACGCCTTTGCCTTATCAAGGATATAATTCCAGCAAGACCCTAAACGAATAAAAAAGAGAATAGAAAAGAACGAGAAATAAATAATTAAATTATTGTGAGCAGGCATGAGTGGGTCTGATTTATTTTGTACGCAGTAATGGATAATCTCCCTACGTAGTCTAATATATAATTCCAGCAAGTCCCTTGTATGGATTGCTCAATGCACATACATTGCGAGGACGCGAGAAAACAACATACATTAATGGGAATCCAAACACTTTCTTGAGCTCTGGAAAAGAGAGAAAACATCAACGATAAGTAATAAAAAAATGAAATCACATAACTAATTAGAATCGACTAATGGTAGAGATGGTAATTTTTTATCGTTCTCACCGTAACTCCTGCCACGTTTCTTAAAGGTTTTCCTATTCCAGATTAAAAATAGGAAGGGAAGAGTATTTTCTTTCACCATCCTGTTTTTTCCTAACTTTTATTTGATTATATTAATTAGGATAATTTACCCTGACTATTCCTGAAATTTTTGATAAAAATATTGACATTTTGTAATTTTAAAAATAGCGCTAACCTTCCATAATATTTAATTTTAACATCAAACTAATTTAACCGTTAAAATTTTTAACCGAAACCACTGTTACTAACCCAAAACCGTCCCTAAAACTACCCCGAAATACCCCCAAAC
>JAOTRH010232577.1:0-10124 GCA_034768845.1 Heliamphora exappendiculata
GGCCTGGGCCATCGTGGCCAGAAATTCGCCGGGGGGATAAGTCGCCTTCTCGACCTTCAGCAAGATGCCGCCGACCTCCGTAAAACCAAAGTTGAGCAGGCACCCGCGCAGCCCGTGGGCGAGCGAGCCGATCGTCTTCGCCTCCGTCTCCGGGTTCTTCGACTTGAGCTCGGCGAACTGCGCATCCGCGCCCTCGACCAGTTCCCGCGCGATGGCCGCCATCTCGGGTTCCACCTCGTTCGGGTTGTCGCCCAGCAGGGAAGCGGCCTGGGCCCAATCGAAAACCGGTTCGTCGCTCATATCAAATTGGATGCCAGATTAGGCGCTTTGTCAAAACGGAATATCGTCGTCGTCGGGCATCGGGGGACGATCCTCCGACTGCGCAGGCGGGCGGGCTGCCGTGCGGCCCGTCTCACTCGGCGCGCGCTGGTCCATCCCACCGCCACCGGAGGAACGCCGTTCGCCGCCACCACCACCACCCTGGCCGCCGCCGAGGAACTGCACACGATCCGCGCGCACACGCAACTTGCTCTTCTTTTCACCCTGTGGCGTTTCCCACTGGTCGAGCTTGAGCTGCCCTTCGACGAAAACCGGCCGCCCCTTGCTCAGGTACTGCTTGCAGTTCTCCGCCGTCCGGCCCCAGACCTCGACATCGACGAAAGTAACGGTCTCCTTGATCGTACCGTCCTGCGCCTTATAGCTGTCGTTGATCGCAAGACCCAGGTCGCACACCGCCGTGCCCTTGGGCGTATACTTCACTTCCGGATCACGCGTCAGGTTCCCCATCAGGAGAACCTTGTTCAGATTGGCGGCCATGACCAGATGCGGCACGGCTTTAGGCCGCGACCGTCTCCTGCTTCAGGTAAAACTGGCGATAGACAACCTCGTTCAGCGTCAGCTTCCCGCGCAGCGCTTCGAGCTTGTCCGGCGCGAGGCTGAACTGCACATTCACATAAAAGCCGCTGTCGAGATCCCCCGCCATGCGCTCAAAACGCTTGCGGTCCATCTTCTGCGTGCCGGTGATCTTGCCGCCGAATCCCTCGATTTCCTTCTCGATCGATTCAATGGCTTCCTTCAGGCCCTCATCCTTGCCTTGAATGTTGAGGATAAACAGGCCGTCGTAGTTCTTCATTTATTTCTCCTTGTCACTATCTTCTTGGTTTGGGTCCCCGGGATTTAACCCGTTAAACCGATTCATCGCAACCGCAATTCCCTCGCGCTGGCAACATTCGATTGCCAAACGGGCCGTGCGGATCATCCGCCCGAGCGCATCCTCCTCCTCCGGACGAAAGCGGGAGAGGACCCAGCGTTCCAGCGGCCATCCCGGCGGAACCCCGTCCACCCCGCACCGCAACCGCGCATAGCGGCTCGTGCCCAGGTGGCTCTCGATCGACTTCAATCCGTTGTGCCCCCCCGCGGAACCGTCCGGCCTCAGCCGGAGCTGGCCCATCGGCAGCGCCACATCATCCACTATCACCAACAAATCCGCCACGGACAACTTCAGCCACTCCAGCCAGGCCCCCACCGCCTTGCCGCTCTCATTCATGTACGTCATCGGCTTCACCAGCCGCTCTCCCGACGCCATGAGGGCCGAGTGCGAGAACCGCGCGCGCTCATCGCGAAACGGCCCCCCCTCTTCGTCCGCCCAAGCATCCAGGACCATGAATCCCACATTATGCCGGGTAAAAATATATTCCGCACCGGGATTGCCCAGGCCGACGATAAGCTTGAAAGTCGGCGCAGGCACGTTCTCTTTTCTCGTAATCCACCGCCCATCACCGTTCCAAGCCTACTGCCATCCGCAGGATGCCGTCCGCAAGACCAGGACTTATTTCTTCGCGGGCGCTGCGGGAGCCTTCGCATCCTTGCCACCCTTCGCGGCAGCGGCAGGCGCGGCTTCATCCGTCTTCTTCTCGTTGATGACTTCCGGCTGCTTCACCTCCGCACTCGGCTGCGCCACCACTTCCTCCTTCGGAGCGAAGACACTGAACACCGGCAGCTCCGGCGGGTTGGAAACCGTCACACCCTCGGGCAGAACGAGCTCGCGCACATGCACCGAATGGCCGATCGCCAGGTTGCTGACATCGACCGTGATAAGATCAGGCAGATTGCGCGGCAAGCACGCCACGCGAATCGTGCGCAGGATCGTCTCCAGCAAACCACCGCCGTTCTTCACGCCGATCGGCTCACCCGTGCTCGCGACGGGAACTTCCGCATGCAGAATCTCATCCTGCGCGATCTCATGCAGGTCGATGTGAACGATACAATCCTTCAGCGGGTGATGCTGCACATCCTGCAACAACGCCAGGTGCTGGTCGACCTTCTTGCCCGACGCATCGGTCAGCTCCACATCGACGAGAACGTTCTCGCTGCTCGACGAGTGAAGAACCGCGACCAGCTTCTTCGCATCGATTTCGATCGGGCGGGACTGAACCGCCTTGTTCTTGTCCTTGCCGTAAAGCACACCGGGAACGCGGCCCGCCTTGCGAATGGCCTTGAGAGCGGTACGGCCGACACCGGCACGCTGGGAAACTTGAAGAGAAACAGTCTTGGACATAAAACGATGAAATCTAGGGTTAAGTTGAGCCGGGCATTAAAGCGCCCCCCGCCCCCCGGGTCAAGGGGTAAATATAGCCGTATTTCCCGCAGGTTGCCCGGGCTGCTTGTTGCCGGTCGCGGAGCCTTGGCTACTGGCCAAGCGCACACGCGTCATCGCTTCTCTTATCGACGATTTTGATGCTTGCCTCGTCTGCGACCTGGGATATCGCGTCAAATCCCTCACCCTCATCAATCGGAATGGGTTGTGAAAGTACACTGAGATCGTCAACGGCACATCGATCACCGAAGAACACATAAGATAATCCATGGTGTCCTCCAAGTCTGGGCCGCCACTCAAGGCCATGCAGGCTCTCGATGGCAGCATGAAGGTGGCGAGCCCATTTGCGGGTGATGGGATACTGGTCGCCGCCCGTGTGAATCAGTTCGCTTTCGTTCAGTGAAGGTTCTCGACCGGGAACGGCCAATTGTCGTAGGAACGGATTAGTAAGATTGAAGACGGAGAGGTCGCGATTGAGTCGAATCCTGCTGTATCGCCAATCCATAAGCTGGTTGCTCGAAAATTCTGGCGACGGTACGTGGGGAACTTGATGAAAGACGCTTTCGAGTGCTGCGGCCTTCAGGGTCGTCGCGGCGTAGATGGTGGGCACGTAGGGAGGCAGATCGCCCGGACTGGGAAAGGGACTGAACCGCGCCCCATCCTCCGGGATGGTCCAATCTTTGCCTTTATGCGGGTTAAAGCAATTCGACTCGAATTTCCAGTGATGGAAACGGTGAAGTTCGCAGCCAGCCCGCAATACCGTCAATCGGATTGCGGGCTTTTCCGTGGTCGTGTTTGGCGGTAAGGGACAGGCTTTAGAATGCATCTGCAGGATGAACAAACGCGTGGGCCAATGAGACAAGTCGTTTGGGATTTGTCTTCAGCAGCTCCAGCGGTTTGCATCCTACAAATGAATTAACCGTTGTGAAGAAAAAGGCGATGTCCCAGCCCGAGCTGTGCTCGGGAAAAACATGGATGACATCGGAAATAATCTCCAGGGGAATTCCATGGTGGAATTGAAAACCGGGAAACAGGTTTTGACCATTGTACCTGACCGCAAATATTTTCTTTTCCTTGGCCCACCGGGAAGCGATCGCACCGGAGTTCTTGGCGACACTACCGGCTTGCTCGGCCACCTCGGCAGACGTGAGGCATCGGTTCTCGGCGATAAAACGCTTTCTCCATTCCAGGGTATTCTCTTCCAGTCCGGGTGCAGGCTCTTTCCTTGTCTCGATTTCGATAGGCTCCTTGAGCAGCTTCAAGTACTCCCTTCCGAAGTCGAGAAGCGGCTCGCCACCGTCCTTCCGATGACGATGAATAACCAGCGGAGACTTGCGGAAAAGACTCGGCAATACCGGCAGCCTAAGCTTATCCAGAATAACGCTGTCCACATGGGACGGAATGACATAAACACCGGGGGTAAAGCGGATTTTCTCCCGGACCTCCTCGAGCGTGGCGCTTCCCCAATAAATGCTGAGCGACTCCTCGGCAATCTCAATGGTTTCCAAGTGTCTCGGCGCGGCATGAAGGGACTTCTCCTTCCGCTCCAGTCTCTCCACCCCCAGGCGATAGGTTTCAAGAAAGGCCTCCGAGCTAAGCAGGACATGCGGCGCCCACGGGCTTCTTTCCTGGCCTCCTTCATGCACGACGATGGCGTACACGTCTCGGTTCTCCTGCAATTCCGGTGAGAACGCCGACGCAATGGTAGCAAAAGCCTCCGGGATCTCGAGAACCGTCGAGGCTTGAGCATTGAGCCGCACCGCCCATGGTTTTATGTTTTCGTAGCTAATCTTCATGATATCTATTAAACCCATGATAAGCGTGAAAAACATGACGAGCAAGAGTTATTTACAGGTTGTCCTTGACAAATTAATGAACATGTAGTAAGTGGAGCAGTTCCGCAGCATCCGGAACCCGCCACTCGCCCCTCAAGCGCCTGACAGTCATAGCGTTAAGCCGGACAAAAGGCATTCGCCCCTATTCACATCTCGCTACTTTGCTCCGCCTCATCTCATGAAGATGAATGTCCCCTTTAGAAAACCTATCTCGCCTAAAATCATATCCTCGCATCCAGATGCGAGAATTTATCCATTAACGCCGCGCGCCGCTCATTCTACGGCCCGGCCTGTTCTTTGAACATCGCGGGGGCCGTTGCGCCCCCGCTTCGCGTCGCGGATGCAGGGAAGGCCGCGGGTGAGGCAGGTCACTTTCGGTGACCGCGAAGCTCGGATTCCGAACACCGGCACCGTCCACCAACCCAACCGTCATCGCAAGAATGACCAGGAGGCATCATGGAATCCCGCATTTCACCCACAACTGTTGCGGCAAGCCCCGCCAAATAGGCCCTATATGACCTATTTGACCTATTCCTAGCCGATCTTCGGCAGCCCCTGGAAGAACTTGACGGCCGCCTTCTCCCCCCGGAGGTCGGCCTTGGGCTTGGCCAGCGTCCAATGCTCGACGTGCTCGCGCGTGGCACCGGCGGCCAGCGGCAACTCAGGCGCGAGCGACTCGAGCTCGAGGATCTGGACGTTGGTGAAGATCTCGAAGTTGCACCCCCGGTCCGGATAGGGCTGCGCGGGGTCGTAGGTGAAGTACTTGGCGAAGACGACGTCGTCATTCTGGTAGGCGACCCAGCCGGTGGGGAGCTTGAGGCCGAGCTTCGTCGCGGGCCGTTCCGGGAGGTAGGTGACGCGCAGGAAATTCTCGCTGAAGGCGTAGCGGCCATCGGTCAGGTCGGTGAAGGGCCAGAGGATCATCTCGCGGTTGGGCAGGAATTCCTCCGGCTTGACCGCGCGGCCATCGGGGAATTCCGACGGGTGCAGGTCGAGCGCGGGCTGTGGGATCAGCGCCACGCCGCCCGGCGCCATGACGGAGAGCGACCACGGCGTGATGGCGATCGGCGCGCCGCTGGCGTTGGTGAGCAGGTGCGTGACGCGCACTGTTTCGTCCGCGAGCATCTCGACCCGCAACGTTTTCTGGAAGCCGAATTTCTTGCTCGCCGGCTGGACGACCTCGACGGCGGCCTCGCCGATCTTCTTCCACGTGACGGGCACGTTGTCCAGCTCGTAGGAATGATCGCCCTCGGGCGCGGTCCAGAAGCGATGCCCGCCGCGGATCATCCACTCGCTCTCGCCCGAGCCGCCCATGTGCCCGTCCATCTCGACGAAGACGTTGCGCCCGCCGTGGAAGCCGTAGCGGATGATGCGCGGCCCGACGTCGAGCGTGATGACGAGCTCCGTGGTGGGTCCTTGGATGCGCACATTGCGCTTCCAACCGGCGTAGGGGATTTCCTGGATCATGTTTTTATTTCCTGAGCGGGAGAGTTAAGAAGAGTCTCGTAAAATTTGCCATAGATAATGGAAGGATCGAACAGGCGGCGGCAGCGGCGCTGCTGGCGGAAGGAGGACTGCGCCTCCAGCCACGTGAGCGCGTTGGGCAGATGATCGATGTCGTTGAGGAGAAAAGAACCGAGACCCTCGAGCGCGCGATAGGACGGAATATCGCGGCACCAGACAGGCATGCGGTGCAGCGCGGCCTCGAGCACGGGCAGGCCGAAGCCCTCCTGCCGCGAGGGGAAAAGCAGGCAATCGGAAAGGAGGTAGATGTCGCGCATGACGTCGTCCTGCACGAGGAAGTAGTCGCTGAGGAAATGGACGTGGCCGCTCAGCTCCGCCGGCAGCGACTGGCGCAGGAAGGTGCCGTAGTGCTCCGACGCCGGGCTGTCCGTGACCTTCGCGCCGGTGATGAGCAGGAGCGGATTGCGTCCGCTCTCCCGGATTTTTTTCACCACCTCGATGGCGAAGTCGATGTTCTTGCGCACCATGACGCGCGCGGGCAGGACGAAGACGAAATCGCGCCACGGGATTTCAAGCGAGAGAATGCAGGACCGGATTTCCGGCGTGACGCCGAAGAGGCGCACCGGGTCGACCATGTTCGGGATGACCTGGGGCGCGACGGCGGGCTTGAGGTGCTTCCTGATTTCATCCGCGCGGAAATCGGAGGCGGCGATGTAGGTGACGCCCTTGGCCGCGGTGCGCATGAGGTTCCACGGCGGCTGCGTCGGGTTGGGCAGCGCGGCGTCGGGATTGGCGGCGGTGAGGTCGTGCGTCCACGCGATCATCTTGTGCTTCGGCGCGAGGTCGTGCAGCGCCAGCGTGCAGGCGAGGTTGGTGTGCACGGTGAAAATGTTGTGGACGATGGTGAGATCCATGCCCTCCATGGCGGCGCCGAGCACCTCGACGAGGAGCGAGCGGTACTGGCTGAAATTCTGGTCGGACTGGCCGCGCTTGAGCACCTCGGCAACGGCCTTGTTCAGCTCGAAGTCGGGCGCGAGTTCCGGGATGAGGACGAACTCGAATCCCTCGCCCGTGTCGAGCCCGGCGCCGGCGAGGACCCTCACCTCGTGCCCGGCGTTGAGGAACATGTTGGCCTGGTCGCGCAGGACGTTTTCCACACCGCCCATCTCGGGCCACGCGGTCAAATGGAGCAGGGCGATTTTCATCGGAGGCCTTCAGCTTAAGCGGGCGGCGCGCGGTCGAAAGCAATTTCTTTGCGAAGGTCGGCGAGGTTTAACGGAATTAGGAGGCGGGTTCACGCAACGGTTTGAAAACCGTTTCTTCCATTCCGATAATTCCGTAATTCCGTAATTCCGTCAAAACTCGGGCAGCTTCGTATCACAGTCATCCGAATCTTCTTGCCGCCGGGATGCTGGGGCTTATTGAACAGACGATGACGCCGAGTGCTCTTCAATGGTTTTGGCCGGTTGCTTTCTACCTGGTGGGTTCGGTGCCCACCGGCTACCTGCTGGGGAAATCGCGCGGGATGGACATCCGCCAGCATGGCAGCGGCAATATCGGCGCGACCAACGTGTGGCGCGTCATGGGCTGGAAATTCGGCCTGACCGCCTTCATCAGTGATTTTCTCAAGGGCTTCCTGCCCCTCTACCTGGTGCGCACGATGTGCTTCCCCGGCGCCGATTCGTGGCCGGTGGCGACGCTGCTCGTGCTCTGCGGGATTGCCGCGATCCTCGGTCATTACTACACGCCGTGGCTCGGGTTCTAGGGCGGCCAGGGCTTCGCGACCTCCGCCGGCGTGCTGGCCGCGCTGATGCCGCCGGTGCTCGCCGTGTCGCTCTCGCTCTGGATCGTGGCGACGCTCGTAACGCGCTACGTCTCGGTCGGCTCGGTGCTGGCGGCGGCGAGTCTTTTTCCCGCCGCGCTCTTTTTCTATCCGGGCCAATGGGTCTATATTGGGCTGGCGATTTTGGCGGGCGCGCTCGCGATCCTGCGGCATCGCACGAATATCCAGCGCCTCATCGCGGGCACGGAAGCGAAGATCGGCTCGAAGAAAAAAAAGGACGAATGAACATCATCATCCTCGGACGCGGCGCCTGGGGCAGCGCCATTGGCGGAGTCATCGGGCGCCTCGGGCACACGGTGACGTTCGTCGGCCATGGCGACGTGGCCTGGCCCGCGGTGCGCGCCGATTACGTCGTGCTGGCGCTGCCCGTCCAGCACGTGCGCGAGACGCTGGCGCGCTTCCCCTCCCCCGGCGTGCCGGTGCTGAGCATGAGCAAGGGCCTCGAGATCGCGACGGGCGAGCGGGTGAGCCAGATCATCACCGAGGTGTGGAACGAGCCGCGCGTCGGGGCGCTTTCCGGGCCGACCTTCGCGTCGGAAATCGCGACCGGGCTGCCCGCCATCTGCACCATCGCGGCGCAGGACGAGACGCTGGCGGAGGAGTTCCAGGCGATCCTGCACCAGCCGAGTTTCCGCACCTATCGCTCCGGCGACTTGATCGGCGTGGAGCTCGGCGGCGCGTTGAAGAACATCTACGCGATCGCCGGCGGCGCGTGCCACGGGCTGAAGCTGGGCCAGAATTCGCTCGCGGGTTTGCTGACGCGCTGCCTGGCGGAGATGACGCGCATCGGCGTGCAGGCCGGCGCAAAGGCGGAGACGTTCGCGGGCCTGAGCGGCATCGGCGACCTGATGCTGACGGCGACGAGCGAGCAGAGCCGCAACTTCCGCTTCGGCAGCCTGCTCGCGCAAGGCCTCGCCGTGGCGGAGATTTTGCCGCGCCTCGGCGGCGTGTGCGAGGGCCTGCCGACGACGCGCTCGGTGCATCTCAACAGCGCGATCCCTGCCGACTCGAAACCGATCGTGACGCAACTCCACGCCGTCCTCTACGAAGGCATGCCCCCGGGCAAGGCGGTGCAGAATCTCCTCAGCCGCGCCGCACGGGATGAGTGAATGCGGCCTTTAGGTAGCCGCCGCTGTCCCTAGCGGCGGGCTCGGAAAGTGATCGCATCATCGCTCGTGGTCACGAATGCCAGCGCGCTCCGCCGCTGGGGACAGCGGCGGCTACCTTCTGCGTCGCTCCCCTCACCGCATGCGCGCGATATTATCGAGGCGCGAAATGGTCTTGCCCAGCTCGTCGAGTTCCTTCTTCAGCGCGACGCGGTAGGCGATTTCCTCCGCCGCCTGCGCCTGGTTGTAGGCGTACATGCCGTGCATGGCCTGGAGCGTGCCGAGGTCCGCGCCGGCAAAGCCCTGGAGATCGAAGAGCAATTCGCGCGCGGCGTCGTAACGCTGATTCTGGTCCGCGTCCTTCGCGAGCTGGTGGTAGGTGTCCTGCGCGCTGCGCAGCTTGATGCAGTTCTGGAAAAATTTCGCGTCGGGCGGCCCGTCGACGGAGCCGCCATCGCCCATCGGCCGGCGGAATCGCCCGTTCAGGTAGGAATCGAGATAGCGCGTGTTGGTGTGAAACTGACGGAGGAAGAGCGACTCGTTCAGGAACCGCGCCGGGTCGTACGTTTCCCACCCCGCCACGCCGCGCAGACGCAGGCCGTAGTAAGGGATGAGCAAGGCGGAGCCGGGCGGCGGATTCGCGGGCCAGGCCTGCGCGAGGCGCTCGCTCAGGTCGAGCCGCTTCGCGCCCGCCACGAGCGCTGCGGCGGTGCCGTCCTTCACGTGGATGACCGGCGCGCCCGCGTTACCGAAGCCGATTCGGTTGTCGAAATCGATCCGGTCCGCACTCGCGCTGACGACCTTGCCCGGTTTGCCGACGAGGATGTCGGACTGCGCGCCAAGGTCGGGGATGAGCAACTCGTCGCCCGCCGCGATGAGGCCCGACTTGTCGTCCGGCGCGGGCAGATAGGCGTAGCCGGCATCCTGGATGGCGAACATCGCGAGGTCGCGGTCGGTCGCGCCCTTGATCGCCGTGACCACGATCTCCGTGCCGCCGGCGATGATTTTCACGTTCGGGTTGGCCGCGAGCAGGTGCAGCGGCGCGACGACGAACGTGCCCTCCGCCGAGCGCAGCAGGAAGCCGGGCCCCTGCGCGTTGTCGCCCTTGACCGTGACGAGGGTGCGCGCCTGGTCGTCCGTCAGCCCCGGCGGCGGGGGCGGCGCGACCGGCGTGACGGCGGGAGTCACGGCCGTGTCGGGCATGATGAAGTAAGGCGTGTAGACGGTGAGCGCCTGGTCTGCCGCGACCGCCGCGCCGAGTTGCACGACCTGGATATGCC
>JAOTRH010232588.1:0-10123 GCA_034768845.1 Heliamphora exappendiculata
TATGAGTATTTCGTCACTTTTATTGACGATTGCTCTAGGTATGGATACGTTTACCTGCTTCATCGCAAGTCTGAAACATTTGAGAAATTCAAAGTGTTTAAGGCAGAAGGGGAGAAGCAGACAGGTAAAAGTTTTAAAACCCTACGATCTGATCGTGCAGGTGAATACCTCTCTGGGGAGTTCAGGAACTACTTATCAGAACATGAGATTACATCCTAATTATCTGCACCAGGCATGCCTCAGCAGAATGGTGTAGCAGAAAGGAAGAATAGGTCCCTTAAGGAGATGGTGAGGTGCATGATGTGTTATTAAGATTTACCACATTCATTTTGGTGGTATGCATTAGAAATGGCAAAATATATTTTGAATTCTGTGCCTATTAAGGCAGTTCCTGGAACCCCTTTGGAGATATAGATTGAGCGTAAGCCAAGTCTTAAACACTTTCGGATATGAGGTTGCCCAGCACACGTCTTGGTAGGAGATGCAAGTATGGTGGAATCAAAGACAGATGTCTGTTTCTTTGTAGGATACCATAAAAGAACTAAAGGTGATTTATTTTATGATCCTAAGAGTTAGAACGTATTTGTTAGCAGAAATGCAAGATTCTTAGAAGAGAATTATGTAATAAATCACAAACTCCGGTTACAAGTTGTTCTTGAAGAGGTGAGGGATAAAAATTTGTTACAATCGAAAAACATACCTAATAAACGGAATGAGATACCACCTATCGTGAGTATACAGCAGGAGCTTCGTCGTAGTAGGAGGGTTGTTCGTCAACCCGAGAGGTTCATGTTCTTAGGAGAGTCTTACGACAAGATCCCAGAAGAACATGATATCAAACCCAGAAACTATAATGAAGCACTGCAAGAAAAAGATGCAGAATTATGGCAAAAGGCTATGGAATCTGAGTTAGAATCCATGTACTCTAATCAGGTCTAGGAGCTTATAGATCCATTAGATGGGATAAAACCCATCGGGTGCAAATGGATCTTCAAGAAAAAGAGAGGAATGGACGGGAAGGTAAAAACCTTCAAATCTAAGCTTATTGCGAAGGGGTTTACTCAGAAAGAAGGGTTCGATTATAAGGAAACCTTTTCACCGGTGGCTATGCTTAAATCCATTCGGATTCTCTTATCCATTGCTGCTCATCTCGATTACGAGATTTGGTAGATGGACGTCAAGACGGCATTCCTTAACGGAAGTCTTGACGAGAGCATCTATATGATGTAGCCAGATGGGTTCATAGGAAAAGGCTAGGAGCACATGATGTGCAAACTTAAGAAATCTATTTACGCGCCTAAGCAAGCATTAAGGTCTTAGAAAACTCGATTTTACCAGGCGATTAACAGCTTTGGCTTTGATCAGAGTCTTATCGAGTATTGCGTGTACTGGAATTGCGATGGGCATAAGGTGGCATTTTTAGTCATTTATGTTAATGGCATTCTCCTTATCAAAAATGATGTGGGGTTACTATCTTCGGTGAAGGTGTGGTTATCGAGTCAGTTTGACATGAAGGACTTGGGAGAAGCGGGCCAAATTCTTAGGATCAAGCTCATATGAGATCGATCACGTAGGATGCTGGGCTTATCCCAAGCCCGTTATATTAACTTGATTATTGCTCGATTTGGCATGAAAAATGATGGACCTTCACTACAGGTAGGCTCACAATCGCAATGGACCCGGACATTCCATTGGTACGATTGTATTACATCGTTATAGTAGCTGGTCTTGGCTAGTTCGAACAGATTGAATTTAGGTTTTGGGAATTCGATGTTCGAGCTCGATGTGTTAGTACACTTGGAGTGTACTGAGCGGGATTAACAAGTTGATCAATTCTATACTGACTATATGAATTGATTCACATCCCGTATTATCATGTATTGCACGAACTCTTAATTCCGAAGTGTTTGATTAATTGTGTTCAGATGATGTATAGTACTTTGAGTCATCAATGGTTTAGATTTCCTCCATGAGATCAACAATACCGATGAGTTGGGCACTTGTGTTATTTGTCCGATGATTGATAATCAACTGATGAAAACCACGTCCGATTTAGGTTGGAGAGTTCCCCCTCGTGTGCTTTGCTTATAGGTTTCATTATGCTAAACCTATACAATGAATTTTTGGATCCGACATATCAAAAGGTTAAGCGGTGCAGTTGCGAGGAACATAGGATAATTTAATCTCGTTGGGAGTAACTTAATTTTTTTATCGGGAATCCATATCTTAAACGTGGGGAGAATTCAGTGCATTTGATAATTAAAAACTCAAGACATAATTTGAGTTAGGGGCGGGAGTTCAGTCAGGACCTTTAGTCGAATAAGTTCTGGTTCGTGCGAGAAATGATCTAACTCGGGGATAAAGTTAGGGATATTTAATTTTCTCGTACGGTTAGCTCGAGTCATATACTTCTTCGTGATCTCTCACGTAGCCCACTATACGCACGGTTATTTTTTTTATCGGTTTCGATTATTATTTAATTTAATGTGAATGCTAGTTTTGCCGCCGGGGACATTTAGGAATTAAATTAAATTATTGGAGGACGGTTTTAGAATTTGGCACACCTAGGGATTACTCCCTAGGTGGCCGGCCCTAATAGGAGATGGTGGGTTTTTTATTTTATGTTAAGTGTATATCTTCTTATCTTTTTTGGGAAGAGAATATATATATACTTAATATCCTTTTTGATATATGACTATATATTAAAAGGAGGCTCCATAAAGAAAATTCTAACCCTAATTCTCCTAACCTAGCCGCCACTCTCTCTCTCCCTTTTGGCAATTCATATTTTTTCTTTTGGAGATAAGTGTGAGAAGAAACCAAGGCAAGAATACATGAAAATTCAGATCGGTGCCCACTCGCCGGGATCGTCGCGCGCGTCGGGATATACGTGAGAAGATCGTTGGGTAGTCTCGGATCGTTGTTCGGCATCAAAGAAACTTGTTCAAGTTTCTTGAAGGTATATTTAATCATAAAATATTAGATTATTTTATTGTTTTTCATGAAAATCACACAACGTTAATTTTTTACAGTTACGACATCGTTCATCGAACTTTTTTCCGCTGCGTTAGCTTTCTAACATTGGTATCAAAGCAATGCTGTATTTTTTCTTAAAAAATAAGTCTCCTAACCTTTGTTTTGCAGCATACATCGTTATGATCCGGTTCATTAATCGATTGAATGTATGATTTATTTATATCATTTTTTGACCGCGTATCTTTACGATTTTTAAATCGAGATCAGGTTGAATGTAAGCCTTACGAGTGGAGGCATAGGTTATGCGATGTAATTTATGTTTATTCGATTTATTTTTTTGGATTCATCTTGTAAATCGAATCATAAAATGGAGATCGAAAATGGGGAAGAAAAGCAAGAAGGAGCGGCGGCAACCTGTGCGGACAACGCACTGTCGCTACGTTCGGCAGCAGTTTTTGAGGCTTTCGGGAATTTTTTTCAAAGCAATTTTTTCGCTATAATTAAGTTCAATCCATTAGCTTTCCAACGGTGGTTTGATGGCTACAAGGCGACGACGGGAAGGGGTCTAGAAAAATTTTCAAAGAAGGTGCTGCAGAATCCCGCCATGAACAGTGACACGATTTTTGAAGATTTTTTCGGGGAACTTCTGCTTTGAATTTTGAGGCAATTTTTTGCGGAGATCTAGGTCGGGATGTTAGCAAGTTTCAGTAATTTTTTGAGACACTTTCGGATCCGGGAGAGGCGTCAAACAGCCGCTGGACGTTGGTCGCACAAAGCTGGTACACAGCAGAATTTTTGACAGTGAAGGGGCTGTGACGGTGGTCCGGGAGCTGAGAAAAAATGTCAAGTCTTTGACGGCTCGTTTAGGGTTTCAAAACCCTAACCGTTTAATCTTTAATTCATGACCGTCGAATTAAAAGATTAAATGAAAGATCCGGATCATAACGACTTTTATTTATTTAATTGTCGTTGTTTTAATTATTTATTTATTTATTTTATTTAATTGCGTGGATGAATTTTTTTTTATTTTATTTTCCTTTTATGCATGATTTTAATTATCAAAAATATATTAGAAAAAATGATTTTATAAAATAAATAATTCTAGTAATTTTTTAAAACGAAAAAATAAATAGATAATTATTTATTTAATTTTTGTGTTAAAAATTAATTAAAATTTTTTAATTAAATCCCGTGTAATTAATTTCTTTCGCAAAATTAAATAAAAATTTTTTTTGTTTATTTTATTAAGATTTAACCAAGAATATTTTAACTGATTAAAATCGAATTTATTTTAATCAAAAATTAAAATATGTTTAATCGTTTAAAATGAACAAAAAGAAAAAACTGTCGATTTTTTAAAATATTAAGTGGGAGAATGATTTAGTCAAAGATAAATCCTACGGTCTCCATTACACGTTCGTAGGAGATGTGGCTATAACTCGCGCGCCGGCTTCGACTTTCGGTCTCCCTAAAGAAGGGCTATAATCATGGTATCTCCTGTACGAATCTTCGAACGAAGTAAATTTGAAAATAGTGCGAAGCAAGGTTTGCTCACACTGGGCGCAGGGTTTTGACACGGTATTTTCAAATTAAAAGTAATGGTTATACATTTAACCCGTGAATAAAAATATCCTCCCTAAGGAGTCACTATTTTTATTTATGGGAACCAAAATTAATTGGCTATTTAATTTACATGGAATGTCCTATATTAAGGAATGAAAAATCTAGTAGTTCTTTATTCGTTAATTGTTAGACGTCCACACTACGTGGCCTATCAATTGATGTGACTCTGGGCCGATGATTTTTTATTATGATATTTGGTTTCGACAGTAAATTAATAGACTGGCATGTCTGTCCGGACGGGTGTTGATTAGTAGATGTCCACACTACGTGGCCTGCTTAATCACGTAGGATTCGGGTTGCCAATAATTTTTTATTAAATAAAAAGTTGAGGGACCCTAATTTGATAAAAGAATTAAAAAAAATTCTCTTTTGCTTCTCATGATTTAATAATGGGATCATTTAATCCACTATTGGCAATTCTCAAGGAACATACATTAATTGGATCTAATTTTATCACATGAAAAAGAAATCTCGATATTGTCTCAATTTCTGACGACTATTGGATCGTGTTAGTTGATCCTGATCTACTCGCTCCCAATAGTGGATCTTCTAACAAGAGATTCGGCACTATCAGGATTGGGTAAAGACTGATAGGATGGCATGTTGCTACATTTCGACTTTTGTGTCAGATGTTTTACAAAGCTAATATCAGTCTATGGAATCTACAGCTGATATGATCTTTAGCATTACAGAAATGTTTGACGAGCAAGGTCGGACAGCAAGACAGGTTGCCACGATGGATCTTATGAATGCGAACATAGCAAACGGTACATCGGTTAGGGACTACATTTTGAAGATGATCGGTCTACTTAACGAGTTAGAGGTCCCTGGAGCCGAGATCGATGCGGAATCCCAAATTGAAGTCGTGCTCCAGCAACTGCCCAATTCATTTAAGCAATTCTGCCTCTATTATAAAATGAACAAATTAGATTTTACTTTGGCAGAATTATTGAAAGAATTACAGGCAGTAAAGGGTGTGTTATCCGAAAGTCAGCACATGTGTTTGTTGCGCAAAAGGCTTCTTCTTCTAGGCCAAGAGATGGTAAAAAGAAGAAGAAAGGGGTGCGACAGTATAATGCACAAAAGGCTGACAGGGAGAAGTTATCAACTGCTAAGGCAAAGGTTAAGGTGCCTAAGGGTAGTTTCTATTACTGTTTAAAGCCGGGACAACATAAAAGAGATTGTCCTGATCACTAGAATAGCGTGACTGTAGGTAAAGCCTTTTCTTTAATTGTTGGATCATGATTAGTGGTTGTATCTACGAAAATTTGGTGTCTAGATACAGGAGCCACAAAACATATCTGCTATTCGTTGTAGGGGTTCCAGGTGACCAGAAAATTTAAAGATGACAAGGTTTGCCTTCAGATGGGGTATAACTCCTTGGGACTACTACTACAATGGGGGACGTAGTTCTTTTTTTTTAGTAGAAATAGGTGTTTAATTTTAAAGAACATTTGTATGTACCTCAAATCAGGTGGAACTTAGTTCCGATTTGTTGATTGGGTATTGACGGATATTATGTTTACTTCAATAAGTAATTTTGCAATATTATGGTAGGCAAACACTTCATCTGTCATGGCACATTGGGTAATGGTCTTTATATTTTACACCCGATTATTTCTAGTGTTCAAAACGATGAGATGAATAACTAACATGTTTTACCTTTTAATAGGAAAGGTTTCTCGCTGAACCAAACATTACTTTGGCATCTTCGTCTAGGTCATCTTAATCTAAAGAGGAAACAAAGACAGGTAAAAGATGGACCTTTAGGTTCATTGAAAGTGGAGGAACTTTCAGTCTGTGAATCCTGTTTAGAAGGTAAGATGACCAAGAGGCCATTTTCAGCCAAGGGACTTATAGTCAAAAAAGTGTTTGAACTGATTCATTCTGATGCATGTGGTCCTATGAACATCCAAGTAAGAGGTTGGTAAGACCCTATGATTTGATCGTGGTGGTAAATACCTCTTTGGGAGTTCAGGGACTACTTGCTAGAATATAGGATTACATCCCAATTGTATGCACTAAGGATGCCACGGCAGAATGGTGTGGCGGAAATGAGGAATGGGTCCTTTAAGGAGATGGTAAGGGACATGACGAGTTATTTAGTTTTACGACATTCATTTTGGGGGTTTGCATTAGAGACCGTGATTTTTATTCTGAATTTGGTACCTACTAAGGTGGTTCCCAGTACCCCTAAGGAGTTGTGGACTTCGCGTAAGTCAAGTCTTGAACATCTCCAGATATGAGAATTATCCAGCACACGTGTTGGTGGAAAATGCAAGTATGGTCGAACCAAAGACAGAAGTCTATTTCTTTGTAGGATACCCTAGAGGAACTAAATGTGGTTTCATAATCCTAAGAGTCAGAGGGTATTTGTTAGCACAAATACAAGATTCTTGGAAGAGAATTATGTAATAAATCACAAATTCCGGTTGCAAGTTGTTCTAGAAGAGGTCAAGAATGATGATTTGGTACAACTAAAAAATATACCTAATGAACGGAATGAGATACCACCAATCATGAGTACACAGTAGGAGCTTTGTCGTAGTGGGAGGGTTATTTGTCAACCCGAGAGGTTCATGTTCTTCGGAGAGTCTTATGACAAGATCCCAGAAGAACATGATATCGAACCCAAAAACTATAATGAAGCACTGCAAGACAAGGATGCAGAATTATGGCAAAAGGCTATGGAATTTGAGATAGAGTCCATGTACTCTAATCAGGTCTGAGAGATTGTAGATCCGTTAGATGAGATAAAATTCATCGGGTGGAAATGGATCTTCAAGAAAAAGAGAGGAGTGGATGGGAAGGTGGAAACCTTCAAAGCTAGGCTTGTTGCGAAGGGATTTACTCAGAAAGAAGGGTTCGATTATGAGAAAACCTATTCGTCGGTGTCCATGCTTAAGTCAATTCGGATTCTCTTATCCATTGCTGCTCATCTCGTTACGAGATTTGGCAAATGGACGTCAAGATTGCATTCTTTAACGGAAATCTTGATGAAAGCATCTCTATGATGCAGCCAAACGGGTTCATAGCAAAGGGACATGAGCACATGATCTGTAAGCTTAAGAAATCTATTTTTGGGCTTAAGCAAGCATCAAGGTCTTGAAATACTCGATTTAACCAGGCGATTAAAAACTTTGGCTTTGATCAGTGTTCTATCGAATATTGCGTGTACTGGAAGCGTGATGGGCATATGGTGGCATTTCTAGTCATTTATATTGACGACATTCTCCTTATTGAAAACGGCGTGGGGTTGCTATCTTCGGTGAAGGTATGGTTATCGAGTCAATTTGACATAAAGGACTTCGGAGAAGTGGGCCAAATCCTTGGGATAAAGCTCATACGAGATCGATTACGTAGTATATTGGGCTTATCCTAAGCCTGTTATATTGACTTGATTATTGCACGATTTGGAATGAAAAATTTCAAGAAAGGATTTATTTCTTGCAGACATGGGATTACTCTATCTAGGGATCAGTGTCCTAAGACACCTCAGGAAATAGAGAGAATGAGAGTTATTCCTTATGCTTCGGCAGTAGGAAGTCTCATGTATGCCATACTCTGCACTAGATCAGATATCTATTATGCCGTTGGCATGGTAAGAAGATATCAGTTTAATCCAAGAGAAGAGCATTAGACTGCGGTCAATAATACACTCAAGTACCTGAAAAGGACTAGGGAGTATATGTTGGTGTACCAGGCTGATAGCCTTATACCCCTTGGGTATACAGACTAGGATTTCTAAGCTGATAGGGATTCAAGGAGGTCCACCTCAGGATACGTGTTTTCTTAGGGAAAGCACATTGAGGGGAAGTGATGTCTCATCCAGGAGACTTTACAACGTAGAGACGTTGTGGTTTGCATGGTTGCATCTGCGGATAACCTAGTAGATCCTTTTACTAAGGTAGAAGGGTTAAGTGTCAGATGTGTTCCTACATGATTTTGAGTATAAGTGGGAGATTGTTGAGAATGTATACTGAAAAGTCATACTTTTTATATATTTTATTCTAGATCCCTAGCATAGTAATGAGAAACATTTGAGATGATTTTGCATTCGTGGTTTCATATTTATATTTGTGATGAATGAATACAAAGTCCGTAGATTTTGTCTAGTATTTGACTCGATGCATACTGCACAGAAGATCGGGTCAAAGGTTCTGACCCATTATACAGGTAGGCTCACAATTGCAATGGACCCGGACATTCTATTGGTACGATTGTAGTACATCGTTATAGTTGCTGGTCTTGGCTAGGTCGAACGGATCGAATTCAAGTTTTGGGAATTTAATGTTCGTTCTCAATGTGTTAGTACACTTGGAGTGTATTGAGCGGGTTCAACGGGATGATCGATTCTATACTGACTATATGAATTCGTCCACATCCCGTATTATCATGTATTGCACGAACTCTTAATTCCGAAGTGATTGATTAATTGTGTTTAGATAATGTACAGTACTTTGAGTCGTCAATGGTTGAGATTTCCTCCATGAGATCAACAATACCGATGAGTTGTGTACTGGCGTTATGTATCTGATGATTGATAATCAACTGATGGAAACCATGCCCAATTTTGGTTGAGGAGTTCCCCCTCGTATGATTTGCTTATAGGTTTGATTTTGCTAAACCTGTACAGTGGATCTTCGGATCCGGCATATCAAAAGGTTAAGCGGTGCGGTTGTGAGGAAAAGAGGATAATTAAATCTGGTTGTCAATAACCTAATTTATTTATCGGAAATTAATATCTCAAACGTGGGGAGAATTCAGTGCATTTGATAATTGAAAACTCAAGACATAATTTGAGTTAGGGCTGAGAGTTTAGTAAGGACCTTTAGTGGAATAAGTTCTGGTTTGTGCGAGAAAGGATCTAACTAGGGGACAGAGTTAGGGATATCCAATTTTTTCGTACGGTTAGCCCGAGTCCTATACTTTCTCGTGATCCCTCACGTAGCCCACTATACGTATGGTTATTTCTCTTATTACTTTTGATTATTATTTAATTTAATTTGAATGTCGGTTTTGCCTCACGGGACATTCAGGAATTAAATTAAATTGTTGGAGGACGATTTTAGAATTTGGCACACCTAAGGTTTACTCCCTAGGTGGCCGGCTCTAAAAGGAGATGGCGGATTTTTTATTTTATGTTAAGTGTATATCTTCTTATTTTTTTTGGAAGGAGAATATATATACACATAATATCCTTTTTGATATATGGCTATATAATAAAAGGAGGCTCTATAAAGAAAACCCTAACCCTAATTCTCCTAACCTAGTCGCCACTCTCTCTCTCCCTTTTGGCAATTCATATTTTGCCTTTTGGAAATATGTGTGAGAAGAAACCAAGGCAAGAATACACGAAGATCCGGATCGGTGCCCACTCGCCAGGATCGTCACGTGCGTCGGGATATACGTGAGAAGATCGTTGGGTCGTCTCGGATCGTTGTTCCGCATCAAAGAAACTTGTTCAAGTTTCTTGAAGGTATATTTAATCATAAAATATCATATTATTTTATTATTTTTCATG
>JAOTRH010232599.1:0-10122 GCA_034768845.1 Heliamphora exappendiculata
GCAAATATAAACAACAATATAATAATGAGAATGAAAAGTAAAGTGAGATAGAAATATGACACCACGATTTTTACAAGGTTCGGCGCAACGGCCTACGTCATTGCCTCAAGTCAATCGCTATGAGGATTTTCACTATCCTTCCTTCAATAGGCGGAGCAGCCTCTCTCCTTAGTCTAGGCGGAGTAGCCTCTATTGAGAATGTCCCCTTCTCAAGTCCCTCCTTATAGGCGGAGTTACCTCTCTCATTCAATAGGTGGAGTGGTCTCTCTTGAGAATCACCTTCTCAAGTTACAACAAGAATGCAAGAGTAGAATCCAAATTGGATGTACAAGATCAGCTCCTTTAGCGAGCAAATTAATACAAATGAAGCACACTAATATTTACTCCAAAGGATATACAAGTGAAAAGCTCAATGGAGGATTTCTAGGGTTTTCACTCAAAAATATTTCATAAAAATGAAGAATTTGAAGAACAAAATTGATATATATGACAGAGTTGATTTGAAGGTTTGAAATATGTGAAACTAGAGCTTAAAGGCTCTATTTATAGGCCAAAAATTCGTACTAGCCGTTAGGCTAAATAAGGAAATGTTAAACTAGCCGTTAACTTCAAAAATTCAAAAATAAGTAGTTCGGTCGACTGAATTGAGAGGTTTGGTCGACTGGATAGGTTCAGTCGACTGGATCTTGGTCTTCAAGCGACTGAATCGCGATTGCTCAAAATTTTCAACTTCAAATGCCCATAACTCCATCATCCGGACTCTGAATAGGGTCATTTTTGTGTTCAAATTGAAGCCCCGGAAGTCTACTTTCCAATGGTTCAAACCTTATATCAAAATTCATTTTGTACAAAACGTTATGGCTAAAATACCGAAGGTATGTCAATTTTTTTCACACAAATTTTGCATATTTTTGGCTGAACTTCTTTTGAAACATTTTAAAACATATTTTATACTTTGAAAATGATTTGTTATGAAATGTTTAACCAACCTATGGTCCATCTAAGGTCTCCTATAAGCTTTCACACATATGACCAATAGTATGTGAATTTACATAGGTCATAGTGCATTTACACTTAGAAAATCTTCAAGTCCTTCAAGTTCTTTTCTTGTCTTCTTGGTTTTTCTCTTGCTCCATGGATCTTAGCTGCTTAAATATGATCTTCATACTTCATGGCTTTCATTTTGCTTTCTCAATTGTGCTTTGTGTCATTAAAGTCCTGTGAATACACTCAATTTGCACAATTAGAAGTTTTGATTTGTTATCATCAAAACAGGTTGAAACCTAGGTAGGTCAACAGTATTTATATATTATTTAGGATATTATATTATTTAAATATTATTTTATTTTCTGGAATGTCAACATATGGATTTAGGATATTATATTTAGATATTATTTAGGATATTATATTATTTAGATATTATTTTATTTTTAATTAATTTAGGATATTATATGATATTGTTTTATTTAGTCAAGGATTCAAGTTTCTCTTTTTAAATTAGGGTTAAGCCTATAATAAGTTGGTCATCCAATGTATTAGTCAGACTTTAAATGAATAAAAATTAAGTTTTTAAGTTTAGATTGCTAGTTTTAAAATTTATTTTCTGTTCTTTAGTTGTTTAGTTTTTTAATCGTCGACCGTCCGGCATCAATTGATATCAAAGCAAGAAATCGATCCACGAGACCCAATCTTATAGTTGAATACTTCATCATTGTCAGTTCTTCACCATTGTTTTCCTTTGACTTTACCTCTTGGCTCTGCCGCTAGTCGCATGCTCCTCGCGGCACCACCGACCACATCACAACGACGACACAGGGTGTTGCCACTTCAGCCGCCGCCGCTTGTTGACAACTCCATCACCACTGCCGCCATCGGCTTGAGTTGCCAAGCCCGCCATCCTCATCCTGAGCCACCAGTCGCGCCATCGGCGCTCACCTTCGTCAGTTTCAATCGTCACCGCTACCTTCAGCCACCGTACGCCAAAGTCGCCGTCGCGACATCCCGCCTTCGCCGTTACACCCCCTTGCTGTCGCTGTCTGAGACACCGCCAAACTCCATCACCTCCGTTGCACCCACCAAAAGGCTAAAACCCTAACTTTTCCCGCTTTCTTTGCATTGCTAGCAACCCTCAACAAACCCAAACCCTAGCTTCTCCCCCTCAGTTGCCGCGTATTCAAAAGAACCAAGCCCAACCCCATACCTCTTGACCTGACTCGACTCGACCTCTTCTATCATGGTCCAATTTTCTTTACTGACTCGACCCAGTCCCTTTAACCTAGTCTTTTAAACAGTCGCCCAAAAACTAAAAAAGAAAAAATTCCCAAAATATCTTCGGTCCGTCTCATTTCTCTATGATGTCTTCACCTTCTAACTTCGTCAAACCACACAAACTTTCCCAATATTGCTTGTTACCACACGAATTCTTTGCCGTTAGCCGAAAACTATTTCTTTTACCACACGAAATCTTTGCCAACGCCCATCCCCCCAAAAAACTCTGTGGATGCCATGTCTACACCACCTAAAGAAACCCTACTAGCAAGGCTTTGAGCCGGAGGTTTATTTATTTATTTGAAAAAAAAGTCAAAAAAAAGGAGTAAAAAAAAACTAGAGTGAAAAAAAAGGGAGCAAAAAAATAATAGAAGGGCAAAAAAAAAACTGGAGTGAAAAGAAAAAAAAGGAAAAATAAAAGCAAAGAAAAAATAAATAAATAAAAGGGCAAAAAAAATTCTTTTCTTCGAAGATATGCAAGGCATTATACACTCCTTCCGGAGTAAAGTAGAGGACCTTGAAAAGACACTCATGGCACTTAATAGGCAACTAATTTTCAACAACAATCTCATGTAACACAATTATCGTGCCTCTGATTATTTTGTAACGTTCAAAAATTCATTACAATTGTTGGACACTTGCCGCGCATTAGGTCATGTTGCTAATCAATTTCTTTTTGGATTACATCAAGAGATTTAAGATGAGATGCTGTATTCTTATAACGATTTAGAAGATGCCTATAAGGATACTTTAGCGGTAGAGACTTATTTAAAGGAAATAGAAATCCTTCATCCTAAACCAATTTCAGTGCCGCTAGTTCTTAAGTCCACGGATGCTCCTCCTCCTCATGTTTAAGCTCCAACCGTGCACGACATGCCATTACAACAAATGTGTCCACAACCTGCGGAACCTTTTCAGCATGACTATACAATTCCTTTCCATCAAATTGATTTTGTAGGTGTTGAAGATTTTCTGTGGGTTATCAAAACTTGCTTTGTGGATATTGTCAACAGTCTTACGACCATACTTCATTGATGTAAAAAGAACCGGAAGCCGTTGACTTATCCACACTACGTGCTTACTTGGCATGGTCGCATTCAATATTTCTGACTGAACTCGAGGACGAGTTCTTTTTCTCAGTGAAGGAGAATGATATGAATAATATATGGAATGCCAACATATAGATTTAGGATATTATATTTAGATATTATTTAGGATATTATACTATTTAGATATTATTTTATTTTATGAAATGTTAACATATGGATTTAGGATATTATATTTAGATATTATTTAAGGTATTGTATTATTTAGATATTATTTTATTTTATTTTCAATTAATTTAGAATATTATATGATATTATTTTCTTTAGTCAAGGATGCAAGTTTTTCTTTTTAAATTAAGGTTAAGCCTATAAATAAGTTGGTCATCCAAAGTATTAGTCAAATTTTGAATGAATAAAAATTGAGTTTTTAAGTTTAGATTGTTAGTTTTAGAATTTATTTTCTGTTCTTTAGTTATTTAGTTCTTTAATCGCTGGCCGACTGGCATCATACTTATTTTAGCATGCAATTCTCTTTGATGGAGATTATGGCATATGCTTTTTTTTTTTGAACTGCTTGTTCAACTGGGAACTGAAGTTTGAAAACTTGTGTTCTTTCAGAGAGGGAGAAAAGTGCCACAAAAGAAGCGATATCCATTCTTGAAAAGGTTTATCCCTATCTGTTGCTATATTACATATCTCATACTTAATTGCATTTTCTTTGCAATGGACGAACAATACAGGACCTCTTGGAAAAAAAAAAAAAAACTTAATTAGACACACTCAGAAAAATAACTTTCAATGATTTGGATTGAAGGTCTCGCCCATTGGTTTTAAGTGAGAGATTAGTGTCGTACCAGCAAAGTCAGAGTGAATTGATTGTTGCTTTAGTCAAATTTTGTGACACTTCTATAGTTTAAACGTGTGAATCTTGCGGCCTTAAACTTTCTTAAGAATCTACACTCAGTAAACTTCCACTTACTAATTTCTTTTCAAGAATGAAGAAGATTTCTTTTTCTCTTTCCTAACAGAAGAATTGCTGAGGCTTGATTAAAGAAGAAAAGCCCTTCCTAATTGGTTTTGAATTTTGAAGGAGGCAGGGGAACAATGGATTGTCCTCTCGTTTCATTTTGGAATGGCAGGCTAGATATAGGTCCTTTCGATAGTGTTTGGGGTTCCTTGGATATTCATGTGGCATGATTCATGATTGGTTACACTCATACTTGTGGAGAAATGGAAACAATACTATTTCAACAGTGTGGAGGATCTGATTCATCACTTTGTTGGACTTGTTATGTAGTTGCTTTTGGGGAGACATGACAAGATCATTATTAGGTAACGATGTTATTCTAAGCACTCCACTACTATAGTTGTACGAATAAAAATCCCAGGTCAAAGGTCAATTGATAGCCAATGGTGGCGGTGTGTACTACTGTACTTGCTTTGGGAAAATGTACTGGTAGCTTATATTATTCCTTTGAAACTAACAATGAATTGGAAACCTTGTGGAGGCCTAAGTTGTATAGGCTGTTTTTTGGTACATGTCCCGTGTCCATGGTGTCCCCTGTTGCCATTTCTTTGATAGAATTATCTTTACTTGTAAAAACAAAAAGTAAAAACAAAAATTACGAAGAAAAACTTACTCTGTAGTTTAATGAAAAAATACAAAGATTAGAAATTGTATCTGTATGGTTGTTTTATAATATTTCAAAAATGAACTTTTTCTTAATATTATTTTCTAAATTTGGGGCCTTGCTATTTGGGTAGGTGATTCTGCTAGGCATTCATAATTGATTTAATCAGATGAACAGACTTCCCTTTAATGTCACGTGTCAAAAATGGAGAGGCTGATAATCAATTAGCCTTAGTTATCTACAGGGTTACCCTAGATAGTATTCAGCGAGACTGTGAGACACAAAATGGATGACTTGTCCTTCAAGTGGAATACTGACTTCCTCCATAATGAAGAAAGTGAAAACTTTGGGTTTATTGATGCTCAGCAGTTCACAACCTTTTCCCTAAACTATATGGCTGCAGTAGTTGAGTTTACATAGGCTTGAACTTTGACAGAATGGAGAGGTTGAGGAACAATGCACATTGAACAATGGAAACGGGAAACTAATGCACATTGAACTGTTGGTTTGATTCTTAGTTCAAGGTGGAATGCCTCTGCTCATTTAGATTGACAATGTTGCATGGGAAGATATTCTTTGTGGTGGACTGTGAGCATTGACTGACGGTAATGTTCACATGCCGCTTTTCTTTAATAGCCTTGAGACTATTTCACGAGCATTCATGATTCAGAACTTTTGAATTGTTTGTTGTTGCTGGTGTCATTTGATGCTACCACATTTTTCCATGATGCAACTACTCATTTGTAGTTTGACTGGTATCCTTCAGTAACTATATCTGTCATAAATGCATTACTTCTTACACAGTGGCTAGCGGAATGCTTGTTTTGGTTTGATTAACCATCCAGCTGCTTGTTTGTAGTTGGCAAAGTAATTGCCTTTTTTGTGGCATTGCCCCTGTGCCCTTTTCATTTCATAGCTAACTTGATACCAGATGTGTTCTATTTCATGTAATTGCTTAATATCATAAGAAAACATTGTTAGTGGGTGCTGCTATGTCCTTCTTAAGTGATAATTCCTGCGATCAATTAGATTGATGTCTTGTTATCACATATAACGTGCAAGTCATAATGTGTTTTTAATCTTCAATAATATACGTGATTTTATTTGTGGACAATAAACATCCGTTCTAAGAACCATTTAAAAATGAGAAGAATAGGGACTGAGAGAATAGAACGATAAACAAACGCACACTCACGCACACTGAATTCCTTATTTATTGTCATGATGTAGAACTTAAGCTGGATTAAAAAAGTTGTAATATGAAGATAAAATAGACTTGAATAATAAAGTATGTACACATGTTCCTCCAATTCATTCAAAATACTATTGATGAAGTGGGGGCATGGATTGTATTTATATTTTATTTATTTGTTGGAATTCGAAGCAACAATCTAATATATTGAATTGGTCAAGCTTCCCCGTAAGTATCAACATAATGTAAATTATTTTTATGCTATGCTGTTTTTGGGTCTAGTGGATTATGCCTTGATTAGTGAAATTGGTTTGATGTAAGCATTAGGGCCGTGCTTAGAATTGATCTTGGCAATATTAATGTCCTTCGAGTTCGGGATGCCCGGTTCTCACGGGGAGGGGGGTACAGAAGACTTTCATGTTGAGTTCCTTCCACTTTTGCATGTCACAGAATTTTTGTGATGAAATGGCTCTTTGTGGATTTTACAGTAGATTTAATTCTTTGAAGGAAATTTATATCGTATATTCTCTTTTGTTCATGGGTAGTGAGTTGCACGGTTGCACCCCCACTGGTGCCAAAAGCAAAAGTACTGCCAAAAGATGAACGAGAAATCCTGAATATGTCCTACTATTACTCAAACTTTATAATTGGACTAGTACTGAAAATCCAGAAGCAATCACAAAATGTATTCTTTTTGGATGGACCATTTATGACCCAAACCACCAAGAAATTGAATCCCTAGTGGAGCAAGCTAAAACAGTCATTACTACCTCTAGCAATTCATCCTGAAAACAGCTACTGGCCTAGTTATCCATTCTTAGATAGTAATAGAAAAGCATCTGTACAGTTTAAAACTACAGGAATAGTCGATGACAACCATGTTAAAGCGTTGACCACAAATAACAAGAATTCAACTTAGGACCTCCTAGATGAACTATAATACCGTGTTAAATTCTTTACCCCTATCTAAAAGCTTATGATATTAGATGGATTGTAACTTTATTATTTATATCTTCTACAATTGCCTTGAAGGTGTTACTAGGCACTCCAACATCCCTATTTCAATTTGTTGCTATGTGTTCGCATGCATCTGAAGATGTTTTGACCGACGTGCAATAACAAATATGTGATTATGATTAGTTGTATATTGAGTATCTGCACGAACAATAAAGCAACTATAATAATCACTTTTGTTCCTGTCACACTTTTATGAAGATTTGTACCTCTGCAGGATAAGGTCAGTTTTCTTCTTATCAATATACACTTTATTGTTTCCGCAATGTATATGTTTTTATTCTTTATCATGATTTTCGTTCTGTTACACTCGCATTCTGTTCTGTCAGGATAATGGACTTTATGTGAGTTAATAGTACATGAATGAGGTGAACTTCTTTTTAATCTTGCTAACAACCACGGTCATTTGTGACTTCTTGCAGTTCAGTGAGTTCTTCAATAGGGGCAGCTTTGAAAGTTTGGAAAGATCTGATGCAAATGTTGCTGCTAATTGGAGGAAAACAACCATGGGTGAAATAGACAAGGAATGTCCAAGCAGTGCAGAAAGCAAGAGTTGTGCTCCTAACTTTGGGGACTCAGGTGGTATTATTATTTTTTTTCTTCTTTTTAACAGAGCAGCAAAGTATCTAATGCACTTCTGATGATCCCTGGTAAGCTTCTGATTCTAAAATTAATTGGAATTAATTGGCTTGTACTGCCTGATAGCAGGCAAACTTTTAGAAGATTCTTGTTTGTCCTCTGCAAAATCAGATGCAAATGTTGAAAGCAGTCCTCTTTCGCTAGTCAAGCTGACAAGGAATGGCTTGGTTCTTTTTACCGTTCCTAGAAATGATTCTCCTGACATCGTTGATATTGTGTCAGAAGTTATTTGTTCTCTGGAATCTGGGATTTTAAGTTCACCTCTGTAAGTTGCTTGCTTGTCTTAAATTAGTTTAATCTTAGTAGTTCTTCTACTCTTCTTCTACTGAAACAAGTTTGCAAAGTTAATTTGTTTGGTATGAAAAAAATGTATTTGGTTAAGCAAATAGTTCATCTCACTTTTGTTTATGCTTCCCTGGTTCTTCAAATGATTTCTGTCATATTATAATGAATCTTTTGCTGTGATGCGAAATCTTACGATTTACGATTCGGACACTCACCATGTCATTTGATATTTTTTCCAATTCAACTACCAATCTTTTACCGCAGCTTCTTGTTATTCTACCCTCCAAAAGATAAATAAATAAAAGGTTAAATTGCAAATACCTCCCTTGAAGTGTTTAGCTAATACTTTTGAATCCTTGATGTTTGAAGAATTATGTCGCCCCCCTTAAAATTTATATCTGTATGGAAATTAGCCCCCTGCCGTTAATGGTTAGGATTTTTGACATAATTTTCCTTACAGAAGCACATGATTAGATAAAAATACCCATGTTAGATGTCAAAATAGACTAATAACCTTTATCTCCTACATGGAATGACCATTTTGCATTTTTGATATCTATCATAATTTTCACCCTCACCCTCACCCTCACCCAATTGGCACTCTTCCTCACCTAATGATTGCCACTCTTCATCTAGTCATCACTACCCAGAAGTCATCAACGCCTGTAAAGGGAACACACCACACTGGCCTAATGCATCAAACTCAAAATGGTGAGTATTGTAGTATGTCATCCACCATAACTAATTCTCTCTCTACTGGCTATATATGCACACACCCCATTTCATAAGACTGAGGATAAAATCAAATTGTGACACTAAAAAATTCTCAGGCGAATCACTAATCACGTAAAAAGAAAATCATAAGAGGATTGTTTCCAACGAGATGGGAGAGTGGAGTAAGATAGACGTAAAGGAAGTGGCAGTGAAGGAGTGGCATTGGGTAGATGAGTTAGGTCATGGGGAAGTGGGCAGGAACCAGAGGGGGTTTCTGTCCTCCAGGAACCATGGAGGATGGTTGTGGGTGATGATGGTGGTGGTGGTGGTGGTGGTGGTGGTGCTGCTGTGCAGTGTTGATGGTCTTGCTAGAGGCCAAAAGGAAGACTTGTACAGAGATAAAGGAAGAGAAGGAGATGAATGAGAAATTATCTAGTGTGGTAGTATATATTAGCTTTTTCCTTGTTTATTTTATGCATAGTAGGAGAAGGTTATTTTTATCATTTTTTTATCCATTACCGCCATTAACAAGTAAGGGGAAATTTGTAATTCTTGAAATTACATGGGGTGGACCGTATTTGACTAATATTTCACGGGAGGTGTATGTAACTTACCCATAAATAAATAAAGGCCCAGGAAACATTCCCCAACTTTCAAGTAATGCATATGGGCAAGGAGCTAGTTCATTATAATTGGACCCTTTCCTATTTATGCGGCTGATTTTTGTGATTCCGTTTTACATGGCTAGAGTTCCCAAGAGGAATGGTTTATGAATAATTAGTGGTTGTCATTTGTTTTGTCCAGTTGGTGCCATCGCATTTTTCCTATCCAAGCAACTTCTTGTTTGAATGAGAAGGATCTGCGTGCAATTGTCTCAAAACTTGTTCTTCAGTTTGTAAACGATAAGCGGAATAAACTAGTAGGACCAATGAAGGTATGAATTGATCCTATCATTACTGCACTATTCAGCTTTCACATATACATGCATAGGTGTCACACACTGGCCTTGTGGAAGAAGCACAATGTGTGTGGCGCTAGCAAGACACCTCTTGTTAGCCTACCAAGCTTGTAGATGATGCTTGCCAAGCTTGTAGATGATGCTTGCCAAGCTAAGCAAACAATATAAGTCAGTACGTGGGCTAAAATATGGGAAACCAAACCACACAAGCAACCAACAATAAGAAAACTAAGCACAACTAAAAAAGAGCACGAGATTGCACAAAAGAAACTCTTTTATTAATGTAAACAAAGCATTGCAAGGCTTGAGCAAGGTTACAAAAGGTGGAAAGCATAATGACATACAATGGCATAAGCACTATAGACAAAAGCATAA
>JAOTRH010232610.1:0-10122 GCA_034768845.1 Heliamphora exappendiculata
TTTATAGGCGAATAGGGATAAATAATAAAGGAGATACAATAGAATCAAATCAAAATCAATCTAATCAATCTAATATTTTAATCATTCTAAATCTAATATTTTAACATATATAAATAACATAAGATAGATTAATTGAATTATGTACTTGAATTTTTCATTGTATTGATGTGTGTATATATATATAAATAACATAAGGTAATTCGTGATAAAGATACCATATTTGAATTTTGAGAATGAAATGTGATAATAAGATAGTTATTTAATAAAGTTTTTTTCTTGAGGAGTCTAATTAGAAACTAATTTTTTGATTGGTTGTCTGTTTTTGGACAGATTGATTAATTTTTGTAGTTCAAATTGCAGAGACTAAAATTAAATTTTATTTAATGGATGAATAGACAATACCAACATAGTTTAAGGAATAAAAACTACTAAATAATATCGTCATTTTAGTATATATTAATGTAAGAAAATTTTGGTGAGAGCTCCTTCACTATAAGAATTTAATGAAAATTAGTTCAAACTACTAATTTTTTCTTTGATGAGTCTTTGCGCATCAAATCCTATCAAATTACCCTCTTATTTAATTTGGGACCACAAAAATTTATAATTTAATAATTTCTATTCTAGCCATAAAAGTTTATTGTATATAAATTAGCTTTATTAAAATCCTCTAATCGAGATCTATTAAATTAGATCAATGATGGATATCAAATTCTTTCAAAATTACAAATAAATTTTACTGTTAAAATTTTGATATTCATCAATAACATATTAAAGCAGAATAACACGATTTATCTTTAAAAAATGCATGAGTTGATAAGACTTTTTTTTGAAAAACATTCCTCACACATTGATCAGAATGATTCTTGATTTTTATAATAATTTTTTTATTGATCTTAGAGATAAAATTTATATAAGAAATACATAAAAAAATTAAAAGAATAATTTTAGTATAAGTGTTATTATCAACTTATAATAGAGTTTTAGTCTCATAATAATTTTTTTTTACAATTTTAATCCCATGCGATAAGTTATCACATTTATCAGTTCATAAAATTAAGGCATTAGTTAAATAAAAATGTATCACTTTTCATTCCCAACAGTTATGATAGATTGATAAATGTATCACTTGGATTTCAGCGCTTGTCCAAAAAGAGAAAGATTAACTCTTAAATATGGACAAATTAAATATAATATAATTATTCTAAATTTGATATGATTAAATATCTTAAAATAAAAATTGTGGGACTAATTCTTTTATGAGGTCTAAAAAAATAACTAATTTTTAAATTTTAATTTAAAATTTAAATTGTGAAATTAATTCTTAATACTCATACACATGTATCTAAAATGTATGTAAAAACAATTTTTTAAAAATTCAATTATATTGACGAGACAAAAATCAAAGAAGGAATTTTGCAAAATTAATTGAACAGAAAAATTTATCTATCGGATCAGATAAATCTCACCGTACGTCTATCTTTTTAGATTAATAACTGAAATTTTATTTTTAAAAAAATAATGTAATTAATACGTAAACATCAAAAAAATACATGAAATAAGAAATAGTACAGCATGAACAATAATTATCAATAATTTACAAACAAATAAATTTCACCATCAGTAAAATTTTATTATTGTTATTAAATTTTTGTGACTTCTCTTCTTAAATCACCACGGCTACCTTCTACCACTAAGGCTACATTCCACCTCCATGGAACCCACCATCAATAAAATAATGTCGTTTGAAAAAAAATGTTAAATCCTTGCTTTGTAGAATTAAGAACGCCAAATTTCACTATTTGTAAAATTCTTCTTATTATTTTGAAAATGCAGAATTCTAAGCTGAAGAAATTAACAAAGCATATCCACCATGGGAGGATAAATTGCATAACACATTTAACGAAAATGCCGAATTGCAAGTGAAGCATAAAGAAGATGAGAAGCTTTGAAAGTGATTGAAATTTCACAAAACCTAGCTGGTATGGTAGGTATTCTGTAGTTTATTAAAACCCTTGACTTTTTTGATAATATTTTTCATAGTTACGGTCCTTGGAGATGAGTTTGGCATGTTAAAAATACTCCTTAAAAAAAACTCATAAATAAAAATCGTAAAAACATCAGTACAAACCCCATGTTTTGAGTATGTGATATTCATTTCATAAATTTTGCCGCACAAATTCATAACTCAGTTGTAAGAATTTACGATAAAAAAATTACATGCATTCATGAACCAGCCACCATAACAACTTATAAATTTAAAAATTATATAATGTATAACTTTAACTACAAAATCTTATAAATGCGTATTATGCACCCCGAAATATGGTGTGTATTGAAGTTTCTTTTTCAATCTTTCTTCCACGGACACAAATATTTTAAGGGATTTTTTAATGAATTTTTTCTTAATGTAAATCCTAGTTATAAATGCTACAAGAGAGAATTCCGGAGGAAATAATTTTTTTATATATCGGTAAAAATAAGATCTTATTCATATAATGATAATACATCATACGGAATAATATCGCCATATGCATAGTGGCTTGATACACCAAACCGAATAATGTCCTTAATTACTGACCCAAAAACATTAAGGATATTAAAAAAGTATTAAAAAAAATACTGATTGCTCACAAATTTTGGAATATTCTAACACGATGTTTTATAAATTACACCACACTTGCGAGTAGTTAGTAAATTTTTTAATACAATTTTTATTGCATGTGACATATTTATTCCTTGCTTGACATGCAAACAACCTAATTAATTCGAAACGATAAACGATCCATATATATTCCTTGCTTGGCACGCAAACAACCTAATTAATTTGACAGGCCGCATGCTATGATCGAGTTGGGAAGATTTTAGACAGGAGGAAGAGGGGCTTGGTGGGTCATCTGAACCGTCTCTCGACACCCTATTGCGCCGTCTCTCGGGACGTCAATCCTCGTTTCGGCTAATTCGGGCGTCTTCAGCTGCACCCCTATCTTTTGGTTTTGTAGTTGAACGGCGGAGTGTGGCTTTTCATCCCCTAGATCTGTCTTTGTATTGCCCCTGTACATTGCGTACAGCACCATCTGACCGATACCGAAGATGAAGCCCAGGATGTTTGGAATCTGTTAAAAGTAATTAACAGAAAAAGGAAATAATTAATTCATTAGTTGCTTCATGGGAAAGTTAAACAAGCTTGAAGTAGAAGTAATTATCTCGGATATAGCCATAGGGTATATTTCATAGCCCCATGGCTATATGTGGTCCCCTTTCAATACAGGGGCTCACATGATATGAGTGCCACGGTCCACGAGGACATAGGGCATGAAATAATGTTTGTAGGAGAAGGGTTTTGTTTTAGGTTAGGAAAGAAAATAGACTTACAGCAATGTTAGGGTCTCTTATAAGAAAGCCATAGAAGAACCACGTGACCGCGTTGAGGGTGAGGCAAAGTGACAAGGAAAAGGGCATGAATTCAACGCTTTTTGTGCGGATCACTTGTTTCTAAAGATAAAAAAACAGAACGAATCATCATGACATACATTCGATAACATATGAATTACAACATTCTGAATTCTTGAAAAGTTTGTCTGTGTGTATGTGTTGTTTTCCTCTAGCATATTAGAAACATGCATATATAATCGATTCTACCAGATCTTCGTTAGATTATATGACAACTTCAATAGTTCCAAAACAATATTCAAGTTGGTATTAGTAATACAATGATATATCAGTTGATACATAAACAAATATTGGTGTTAGAGGTTTAAAATCCGGTTACGCATTGACCGTATGGGTTAGTATTTAAAATTTAAATTGAAATATTAGGAACATGGGATTTTGAAGGCAAAAGCTTTGTAGCCATAATCTTGGTGATGAATGAACTTTATAATGCAGAAACAGGAGGTGAACATTTACCACGATGCATAGAGGTGCAGCAAAAACGCTCACAGAAAAAATTAGGCAAATCCAGCCAACAATGTGGACGCGGACTTCGCCATGTGCAAGAAAATAAGTGAGGCAAACCATCACGCCGAAACCTCCAATCACCAGCACGATTTGTTTCAGGGTCTGAGCCTGCATTTTTCGGACAAACCATTCGATTGAGTTATACAGGTTAGAGGCGGTTGATAAGTAGATTCTAACCGATTCTGACAGCTCACAGTCAAAAGTCTGACAAGTAAGAGTTTAATTCTGATCGGTAAAAATTGAATTCTGACCGGTAAGAATTTACATGTCAAAATTTATTATTATTCACTGTCTAGTGAAAACTCAGGTGGTGATTAGCGGCATCCGTTTTCTTTTATCCGTTCATTTAGTTTATAACCTTTTTGGGCGTATAGAAGAGGTAAAGTCCTATATAAATTGTCTCTATAAAGCATCCAAAGGAGTTGATAGTAATGAGAAGGGTGGCATTGGTCTTGAGAAATGCATAGTATATCAGCAACATGGCACTGAACAAGGCAACTACGTATGGGATTGATTGGAATCCTTCTGCTGATTTTTTTTTGTGTATTTGATAAAATGTTGGCCTGCGATGAAGATTATAAAAAAAAAATTGTTAGTTATACTCCATCAAATTAACTCCGTCATTAATAAAAAAAATGGCTTGAAGCCAACTGAAGTAGCTTGCTAGCTATAAGCTATCTAGATGAATAAAGAACAGAATTAGCACTTACAGCGGAGAAAGAAACACGAAGAAGGAGATAATGTTGCCTATAGAATGATAAGCCAAAAAAAAAAAAAGAACAGAATTCATTAGATGTATATATGCTCAATGGTAATCCATAGAGAAGATTAGGTAACGATATAAGAATGTGCATGGTGGTAAGTTAATTAAATGACGATATAAGAATGTGCAAAGGTGGTAAGTTTATCACCTTGCACATTCTTGCGGTATTGAGGGCTTATAGTGAGAAATGAGAATAAATCTTATCTATGCATTTCAATTCTAGGTGGTTATGCAGTGAAACTAAAAAATGGAGGATGAGGAGGAGGAAGAGTAGGCAGGATTTTAAATATCGGTCTGTCGTATCCATTGATAGATATCGAGAGTTTGGACTCCTGATCTTGGTTGTATCAGTAATATGAATATGCCTTTCCAAACTGCAACTTAGAACCCCGAGAGGAGAAGAAGGAAAAGTTGAGAGTGACTATACCTAGAAGGCCAAAAACGAAAGCCAAGTTGATACCATGTAAGCCACCCATCTCTATAGCTCCCTAATAAGATTCACTCTCTATCTCTCTCCCTCTGAAAGAGGGAGACTTCAAATGAAGCTTAAGGTAGCTATGCACTCCTCACAAAAGGCACAAGCGCATGCAAACCAAGGAGTTTGGAGACCCATTTATATAGAGGAGTGGGGGCAGTGAACTGAGCCTCTCAGAGCAATTACTAAATACTTTTTAGGAGTAATTCTTCACTCTAATTAGTAAAAAAAAAATTATATATAGGAAAAAATATTAATAAAAATTAGTAAATTTTATTAAATACATTAATAATTATGAAATTGGAAGATCAATTACATTACTTGAACTTATGAATATTAAATAATTGCTTCTGAGTCTGGCTTCTTAAGGAGAAAGGAGTTATGTGTATTTGTAGATAAAAAAAAAATTAATAGTGGTGATAATTAAAGGCTTTTTTTGTTATTTGTTAAGAATATAAATAATAAAATTAACTACCTCTCTAATAGCTTAAGCTTTTAGATGAGTTGGCGATTAACGATCTTATATAGTATCAAAATAGACAATAGATCATGTGTTCAAATTTCATTATCTACCAAATAATTAAAAAAAAATTGCATGTGTTTAGCCGACTTATAAAGAAGAGAAAGGCTATAAGTGAGAGGACACGTTGATGATATAAAAAATAAAGTTATATTATTCATTACCATTGTTCAAGAGTTTTAACCTTGCTACCAAATATTTAAAAAAAAACAACAACAAAAAAAGATGATGCTTTTCTTCCAAAATGCCAGTTTTGACAATTTTCGTTTGTTTTTTTTTTGTGAGGGATTTTATTGGCTAGTCCCGTTCGCTAACTTATTCTTACGCAAGTTTTTCACTGCATAATAAGTTTCCCACAATTTGTTTTTTTATTTTTATTTTTCAGATTCATGTATGCTGTGGCACTTGTACTTGAGGGCTTCTAAATACACTCTTTAATTAAGGTTTTGTTTATACACTCACCATATGCATTATAGGTGTTATACTAAAAAAAAATATACTTGTACTTCACATAAAATGTGAGTGTATAGAGAAAATTAGTTGGTGCATATACGAACTCCCTTGCATAACTTCTCAGCAATTGTTCTCTCTCCCTCTCTTTTAAGTTCAAGCCATAAATTTTAAAATTTATAACTCCCCATTTATAATTTTCTTGGGTAAAATTTATATTTTTGAAATCTATTAAATAAGATTTATCAAATAAAATCGATATTTAATGGAAAATAATATATATTTTTTATTAATAAAAAAAAAGGGTGATATGTGAACAAAGATAAAGACACTAACAGAGAGAGACATGTCTATGTAAACAGAGACATATGCAATTATGTTGCTTTCTGTAAAGATAGAGATATGCCTCTATATTAACAAAAAAATGCGCATCCGTGCTTAACAAAAAAAATGCGAGGCAACATACAATTCCAAAGGATAAAAAAGTAATCACCAATAAATAACTAGTTAATGAGTGAAAATCTTATCACTATAACTTCATAGGTTTTTTTTTTTATCAGCAAAAAAGTTCATTTGCATATATCTTCATAATTTATTTAGTCTCCAAAATGGAACCCTCTGATATTTTTTTTTTCAAACCAATTAGTAACATTAGGGATTACTGCCCCAAAACAAGGGGACCACTAGGTTCTTTATGTTGTGTTCCCCACCAGTTTACAAACTTATTGTTTTCTTTTTCTGGAAGGGTTATATTCCCTAGTGTTCAAACATTATTCAGAAAATAGAATTTACTCTTAGATAAATTTTCAATACTAAGTTTACAAATAATATTTTTTTAACTAAGTCTCAATTAAATAAAAGGCTCTCAATTACTTTGAATTTTAAATTTTCAAAATTTATATAGATTCACTCCTTAATATTGGGCTCAAAATAAATTATTTTCTAATGAATAGTCCAAATTAAGTCTAATTCTTAAAAAAAACGCAGTTAGTAAAACTGCTAAATTAAATAAAAATATTGTATTGTTGTTTTTTAAATTCACGAATTATTTGTAGAATAGTGTTAAATGAAATGTAAGAATAATAACTTTTAAGTAATATGTGATGAACTCATTTTCATTTTTTTTAGTATTTATAACTTTAGATTGTTTAGGTGTATCTTTGAAATTATAACACTTATAATTTTATTTGTACTCTCCAAATATAAAATCGTTATTGATTATTGTAAGGGGATAGAATCTCACATTATCCGGCTAGGAGCTCTCAATTCATCTTATAAGGTGTGCTACACTCTCAACCCACCAATAGACCTTTTTCTAAGTGGAAGAACAAAATCGTGTATACTCAAGTGGCAAAAATCGAATAATATCTTTATGCGAAATTCAGCAAAGGGGTGATCACTTCAATTGGCGCCATCTGTGGGAATTCTAGTTCCACCACGTGGACCCATACGCTGAGGGGGTAATGTAAGGGAATAGAATTCCACATTGCCCGGTTATAGGCTCTCAACTCACCTTATAAGGTGTGCTACACCCGCAACTCACCAAGATGCCTTTTTCTAAGTGGAAGAGAAAAATCGTGTGTACTCAAGTAGTAAAAATCGGACAATATTTTGATGCGAAATCTAACAGATGGGTGGTCACTTCAATTATATAAAAATCGAAAATCATTTTTTCTTTTGAACAAATAACAAATTTGAAAAAAACTAGTATTAAATACACAGGTGTTCTGTGCTTAGAATTTAAAAAAAAAAAAAAAGAAGTAAAAAGGCTAAAAAATAAAAAAAAAAACGTTTTAACAAATCAAGCCTTTTTCAATTCATGTAATAAATTTTTTCTTTTGAAGTTGATTTTTTTTCCTTAATTCTCGTCCATAAAGTTTTATGAGAGGTCCATTTTAAAAGTTCCCCTAGATTCCTAAAACCTTGCCCGCACCCATGAATCAAGTTTTTTCACATCATATGAATAATACAGTGGGACCACGTGTTAGAGTATAGAATCCTATATTATTTAAAAATGATTAATTTCTTAATATGATGTTGTAACTCTTCACTTATACTCCTAGCTTTTAGATTTGGTACAAAATTTATACACAGTACTAGAGCATGACTCATTCTATCCATTTTAAAAAATAATGTTTATAATTCATGATAACAAATTCAAAAAAATTCTGCATGATCATAGATTCAAGAGAGAGGCTACACTTGACAAATTTCAAAAGCAATTGAACATTAAGTTCAAAGTGAGAAGAAAAAGAATCACAAGGTGATCATCCGTATAATTCTTAAATCTCTAATACCATGTTTACACTTTTGTAAGAGAGTGGTTGTATTTGGCATCGCTAGTAACTTATAAATTGTAATCTGTAACAAAAATTGTGAATATTTGATAAATATTACAGACTTGTGGATTATAATTAACTAAAATAGAAAAAATAATAATTATAATTTATAGTAAAAATTGTGAGTATTTAAAAAAAATTATAACTTATAATTAAAATTAATAATAAAAAGCTAAAAACTATTAACAGTACGTTCCCAAACACTCCTAGTATTACTATCAAAACTTTTGCATCTTTATACAATACACTGAATGATATTTGTATCAGTTCAAATCACTTAACCTAACAAACAAATCTAAACTACTAACTGACTTTAACTAACTCACTAACAAACAAAACTAACTAACAGTTTTTTTCACCTTCACACGCGCACACACACACGCGCACACACACACATATTTTGATTTTAAGTCAGTTTATTTATTTATTTTTTCTTAAAGTCTAAAAAGACTTTCTTTTTGTTTGACAACCTAAGTTTTTGGCCTTTTTGCTTATTGATTTTTACTCTTTTTCCCTATTTACTTATTAGCTAAATTATATTTATATATTTTTAAAACATCATAAATTTTATTATATACATCTATTTTTTATAAAAATTATATTTACAAAACCTATTAACTGAGATCAATCAAACAAGACTTGTGTTTAATATCAAATTATGTAAATAAAAAAATTCATAACAATTTAAACTTTTTGGCTTAAAGTTACTTAGGTTGTTGCTTTATTGTATTTATGATTAAGAAAACTTAGCGAAATACGCTTTCAACTTTTAAGGCACCGAAAACTTTGATCAAATTATACTTTTTTTTACAGAAGTGTTAACGTGGTATCAGATTTATTAAATTAATTTTTTATTTTTTTAGCTTAAAGTAACTTTAAAGAAAAAGTTCGCATGTAAGCTAGATTACCAAATGAAGCGTTCAGGGGCATAACTAGGGTTGTAATTCGTAAGTGGCCAAATTAGTAAAAAAAATATTTATTAAGTGATAAAACTCTTATATTTCAACAGATTTTTAAGTTCAATTGAAGAAAATATATTATAATTAAAGATTGAGTTTTTTTTTATAAAAAAATAAGAAAAACATTTAGTTTTGACAAAGTATAATTTAAAAATATTAAAGCATCTATCAAAATAAAACTCGACACTTTTTAAATTTTAAAATCATAATTAATGGATAGACATAAATTCTTGAATTTTTGTAACTTAAAATTTAAAATATAAATATGTTTTTTTTGGATTTTAAACCTTCAAGAAAAAAAAAAGACAAGTCCGTCTCAAGCCCAAACGCCCCCATAACCTTGGGTCCGCCCCATCATCATCATCTCCAGCCCAACTACCCGGTTTCGCAAGTGGTTATTCTCACGTAGCAAAGCCTCATTTGACCGCTCAAGGTGAGCAATGTATTCAGTTGCCTTACTCAAGACTGTCGCTTTGTTCAGCTTGTGAGCAGGTGCCAGACCGCCCAGGGTCTCGGTCTCAACTGCTAGCTCAGCATCGTCGACACCATCTCCCTCACGGCCCAGCCGATGGACCATGATCCGAAGTGATGGAACGGCGTCACGCAGAGCGGCGATCTTGTCGTTCAGATTTGTGCGATACCGCTTCTCGATCATG
>JAOTRH010232621.1:0-40874 GCA_034768845.1 Heliamphora exappendiculata
AACCACTATAAATCGCTGGTGTCTGGTTCTTTATCTCTATCCCTCTTCTTTTAATATTTGCATTGATTTCATATTTGTATATCTAGTTTTATTGCAATATTAAAAGATTTTCTGAAAAAATCCTCTAAATCTCTTTTTCTAGTAAAGAAATCCAATTCACCCCCCTCTCTCTTGGGTTGCCTGGTTCTAACAATAACATATTAGAAAACACGATCCAAGATAGCCTAGACAGCCACCACCACCGCGAACCACCAGCACCACTGCCGACACCACCATGCCGCCACCTTCAGGCGACTTTTGCTGCTTCATCCTTGCTCCGTTTTACGCTATTTTTTTTTTAAAAAAATAGATCTAAAAATAAACTATTTTTCTGTCAAAAAATCTAAATGAAAACAACCCGAAAAATAGCTTTCGAAAAGCCCCGAAACAACCGTCGCCGCTATCCTTCACCGCGGCCGCCGCCTTCCGCTGCTCGTTTGGCCTTTTTCGTGGTTGATTTTCCTATCATTTTTTTTTAAAAAAAATAGCACTGATATCCAGCAATATATTGCTTCAAAAAACAACTCAAAAAGAGTCCCACAAAAGCTTTGGAAATAGCCCCGAACAGTGCTGCCAATGTTGCCGAAAAATTTCCATTGTTTTCTGCTATTTTGCCACCTATTTTGACCTTTTTTTAAATGATTTTTAGATAGTATTTTAAGTTATGTTTACTGCTATTTTATGCCTAAAATCTACTCAAAAAATAGTTCTAAAAATGTCCCAAAAAATCAACAAAATCGACCTCGAACAGCTTCCGGCAAAGCCGCAAGTGGTGGCTATTTTGGTCGATTTTGTGGCTGTTTTTAGACTTATTTTGCTGCTGTTTTTAATGTATAAATTCTATAGAAACTCACCAGAAAATTATTTTAAAATCGTTAAAAAATTATCGCGATTCATGACTCGTAAAACTCGAAACTACCGCCGGTGCCGCAACTTATTTTTCGTGTTCTTGGATATTCAACATATTCTTAAATATTTTAAATTGATATTTAAAAACAAATAATAGTTATTACTTCGAAAATCTATATCCCGTAAACTCACATTCGTTCTAGAAAAAACATAATCTATCACGATCAACTCTCGTGATTAAAAAAATAATTATAATCATCATTCAAACTATTCAATCAAACATGAATAAAAGATTATCATAAATCAAAAATTAGAATGCCTGCAAAACAAAGTTAGGACAGTTATATAACTACTTGATCTCTCAATAAACCGTAAACAAAAAACAAAACAGTTTTGATACCAATTGTTGGAGACAAAACTGCCAAGATTATTGTTTTTGTAAATAATTTTTGATAAAAAAATAACTGGACGGGGAATCGCTGAAACATGTTCCAGATAAAACTTTTGATGTCGAACAATTAAAATAAAACTCGTACCACCACAGTTAATTTAAAAGAATACCTTTTTGGTCGATTCTCCAACTACAATTTTTGATTTTGAGTTGAAGCTTCCGTCAGACATTCTACTATATTCTCTTATGCGATTTTCAAACGTAGTGTGGACTAGATCATTTAGAAACCCGTACTGGCAAAATCTAGTCAACCTTAGTCTTCAAGATGAGTTTTGAATTTGATTCAGCCTACTCGCATATTTATAGGGTTACAACAGGGATCTGTGAAGTAATTATAAATAAGACTTCTAGTGTTAGCCAGATACGTATCTAGTTATTTTTGTAATTATGCAAACCTATCAGCGGTATCTGTAATTATAAAAATTTTACGATAATTTCTGTAATTTTTATAAAATACTAAATTACAGTTCATGCCACTAAAGATCGGTAACTGCACTCTAAGCCATAATCTCAATACTATCTTGCATTTAGCTTCTGTTATTAAATGCTTAACTCATCTTTTCACGTTAAGATTTTTGATAATTGTCAATTAAATTTAATTACTGATAATTTAATTTAATTAGCTTCTTTAAATTTTTTAAGCCCTTCTGCTTAACTTATTTGACCGGCAGATAATTAAATCTACCTGTAGAATTTGACCCGGTCAAAATTTATAAGCTTCCTTGAAGGGGTATTGTCAATCATGATCATTCAAGACGTAGATTCCGTCAATAATTAATATTCAATATATAAATAATACCACCATCCAACTCACCGGGAATATAAATTCATATAAAATTATACATTCTAATGAATCAAAATAATGAGTATTAAATATACGCAAATAAATAATTATTTTAAGATTAAGAGTATAATCACTTTCATAATAACTTTGGGGTGTGAATTAATTTATATAGTCAATATAAAATTAATTATTCCAATGTGTCCCGTTCAATACACACAAAGTGTACTAATACAGAGAGTCGGAACAATAGACGATGCTATTATCTATTTTTTGTAATCAAGACGGCCTACTTAAACTCTATACTACAGTCGTACCGATGGTATGCCTATTTTTATCTAGACTGTGAACAAATACTTATATTTTGCAAAAACCTAAAATCTAATTTTTTGTGTGTAAGCCATACTCTACACATCAGAATAAATACTGTACATAATATAGGACATCCATGCATAACATTAAAGAAATGATACTGCATGCATTACTCATTAAGATTCTCATAAAATAAAAAATTAATTTTATTACAATAAAATTAAATACTAAAAAGCCGTGCCACCACAGTTAATATAGATGAATACCTTTTTGGTCAATTCTCTAACTTTTGATTCTGAGTTGAAGCTCCGGCCAGACCTTCTATTATATTTTCTGATGCGATTCTCGAACGTAATATGTGTTACGATCCTTTGAGAACTTATACTAGCAGAACCTGGTCAACCTTAGTCCTGAAAGACAAGTTATGAATTTGATTCAGCTTACCAACATATCTATAGGGTTACGGTAGGGACCTGTGGAGTAATTATGATAAAGATTTCTAATGTAATCCAAATACACATCTAGTGGTTTTCCCAACTAAGCAAACCTCTCAGCGGTATCTATAATTATAAAATTTTACAACGGTTTCTGCAATTTTCATAAAATACTAAATTATAGTTCACACTACTAAAGAACTGTAACTGCACTCTAAGCCATAATCTCAAGACCATTTTGCATTAAACTCATGTTATTAAATGCTTAACTCATCTCACCACATTAAGATTTTTCATACTCACCAATTCAATTTAATTATTGACAATTCAATTTAATCAGTATCTTTAAATTCCTTAAGCACTTCTACTTAACTTATCTGATCGCCTGATAATTAAATCCACCTGTCGGATTTGACCCTATCAAAACTTATAAGCTTCCTTAATGGGGTATCGTCAATCCCGAACAATCGAGACTTAAATTTTGTCAATAATTAATATTCATTATATATTTAATACGGCTATCTAACTCACTGAAAAAAAAAACTCATATAAGATCACACTCTCTAATGAATCAAAATAACGAATATTAAATATATGTAAATAATAATTATTTCAAAATTAAGAGAATAAGCACTCTCATAATAACCTTGGAGTGTAAATTAATTTATATAGTAAGTATACAATTAATTATCCCAATGTGTACCGTTCAATACACAGAAAGTATACTAGTACAGAGAGTCGAAAAAATAGCCGATACTATTATCAGTTCCCCATAACTAAGATAGGCCTACTAAAACTCTGTGCTATAATCGTACCGATGGTATGCTCATTTCTATCTAAACTGTTAACAAATACATATATTCTACAAGAATTATAATCTGATCTTTTATGTGCAAGTCGTACTCTACAAACCAGATTAAATACTATATAAAATAAATAATATTCATACATAATATTAAAAATATGATATTTCATGCATTGCTCATTAAGATTCTCATAAAATAAAAAATAAATTTTATTAAAAAATAAAATTAAATACTAAAACCAAATAAATCCATACTTTTCAGTATACAATCCTAACAATCTTTCACTTATACTCAAAATCATCCTGCCATACATCTGACTTCTATGCCCTCTACATGACTATCAAAAGTCTTAGTCGATAAGCTCTTTGTAAAAGGATCTACAAGGCTGTCTCCTAATGCAATCATGGTTAAAGTAACATCGCCTCTCTATACAATTTCTCGTATCATGTGATACTTACGCTCAATGTGCTTTCTTTTCTTGTGGACTCTTGTTCATTCGAGTTTGCAACCGCTCCGCTATTATCACAATAAATTGTAATAACCGACTGAACTAAAGGGACCACATCTTGATCCAACAGGAAGTTCTTGAGCTAAATGGCCTCCTTACCTACTTTAGAAGCTACCATGTACTTGGTCTCTATGGTGGAATCAACAATGTAGAACTGCTTGATACTCCTTCAACTAATAGCTTCACTTCCTAAGATAAACACATATCCTGAGGTAGACTTACGGGAATCTTTGTCTGACTAAAAATCTGAGTCTGTGTACCCTAACGGTACTAGACTGTCTACCTAGTAAACCAACATATAATCCTTAGTTATTTTCAGATACTTGATTATATTTTTTACCGCAGTTCAATGCTCCTACCCTGGGTTAAACTAATATCTACTAATCATGCCAACGACAAAGTAGATGTCGGGTCTAGTGCAAAGCATAGTATACATTAGGCTTCCTACTGTCGAAGCATAAGGAATCGACTTCATCTTCTCTATCTCATCAGGTGTCTTAGGACACTAATCCTTGGATATAGTGATTTTATGCCTGAAAGGGAGAAATTTTTTCTTAAAATCCTACATGCTAAAATGAGCAAGGATATCATCAATATACTTTTCTTATGATAAATCCAACATTCTTTGTTTTTAATCTCGCGCAAGGTTGATCTCTAGGATGTGACTGGCTTCTTCCAAGTTCTTCATATCGAACTATCCAAATAACCATACTTTTATCGTAGATAATGCCCCCACATCATTTTCGATGAGCAAGATATCATCTACATAAAGTATTAGAAGACCACCACGCTTTCATCACGCTTCTTGTACACACAGGACTCATCTGGTTTCTGATCAAAATCATAAGACTTAATAGTTTGATCAAATCGAGCATTCCAAAACCTTAATGCCTGCTAAAGTCCATAAATAGATCTCTTAAGCTTACACAACATGTGCTCCTGGCTCTTCGCTATGAAACCATCTAGTTGTACCATATAGGTACACTTGTCAAGACATCCGTTAAGAAAAGATATGTTGACATTCATTTGTCAAATTTTGTAATCGAAATGAGCAGTAATGGATAAGAGAATTCAGATAGATTTTAACATGGTTACCAGTGAAAAAGTTTTCTCATAATCGATCCCTTCTTTCTGAGTGAACCCTTTTGCAACAAGCCTAGTTTGAAGGTTTCAATCATTCCGTCTTCTCATCTTTTTCTTTTATAGATTCACTTGCATCCAATGAATTTTATCCCTTCGGATGGTTCTACAAGTTTTCAGACTTGGTTGGAATACATAGATTCCATCTTTGAATTCATAACCTTTTGCCAAAGATCTGCATATTTGTTCTGAAGTGCTTCATCGTACTTACAGGGTTTGGTATCTAGTTCTGCAAAATCTTGTCAAAAGACTCTTCTAAGAACATATACCGATTAGGTTGATGAACAACCCTCCCATTACGATGAGGCACTACCTGTTTCTATGTACTACCAGTAACACGTAGTGCAAACTTTAAATCCTGTGTATCAGCACCCTGTTCATGATTTGGATTTGTCCCGATAATTCTCCCATTACGGTATGACAATGAAATATCAGTGACTCATGGTTTCTCTTCCGTTCCGCTAGTATTTTCTCTAATTTCTTCTTGAACAATATTGTTTTTGGGCATGTGGTCCACAATATAACCCTCTTTCAAGAATTCAGTATTGGTGCTAACAATGACCTTCTAATCCTTAGGATTATAAAATAGATCACCTTTCGTTCCCATGAGATACCCCACAAAAAATAAACTTATGTCCTCGGTTCTAACTTACTCGCATTTTTTTTCAACTTATGTGTTGGACTCCCCAAAATTCAAATATGTTTGAGACTAGGCTTACGTCCAGTCTATAATTCTGTGAGAGTAGAAGGTACTGACTTAGAAGGTACCAAATTCAGAATGTAGGCTGCTGTCTTTAATGCGAGTCCCCAAAACGAATCAGGTAAACCTGAATAACTCATCATAGATCTTACCATCTCCATAAGAGTCATGTTCTTTCTTTCTGCTATACCATTCTGTTGCGGAGTGTCCGGTGCAGTCAACCGGGATATAATCCCTTTCGTTGACAAGTAGTCTCCATACTCTTTAAAAAGGTACTCCCCACTACGATCAGATCGTAGTGATTTGGTACTTTTACACAAACGCTTCTCTACCTCCGTCTTGAATTCTTTGAATTTCTTAAAGCATTTAGACTTATGGTGCATTAGATAAATGTATCCATATCTTGAGTAGTCATCAATGAAATTGACGAAGTACTTAAAGTCACCTCTAACCAAGATTGTCAAAAGACCACATACATCAAAATGAACCAGTTCCAGCGGTTCTTTAGCTCGATTGCCTTTAGTCGAAAATGGCTTCTTGGTCATCTTATCCTCTAAGCAAGATTCATATAATGGAAGTTTCTCCAATTTCAATGAACTCAAAGGTCCATCTTCTATTAGTCTATTTATCCTTTTTAGATTAATATGACCTAAGTATAAGTGCCAAAGAAACGTTTAGTTTATTAAAGATTGAAATTTTCTCTTATATGGTAAATTAGATGTGTTATTCAATTCTGTTAGTTGCAGTGTAAGAGAGATAGGAGATACGACATACAGATTATCCACCAATGTACCAAAATAAATAAAAAATTTATTTTTCTCAACAACCACAGAGTCATTAAAATGAACAGAATATTTATCCTTTATTATACTAAAAATCGAAATTAAATTTCTTCTAATTGAGGTACATAAAGGGAATCATTTAGAAGTAAAATTCTATTTCTACTGAAACTGAGAATGACATCTCCTACTGCAACCGCTGCCACCTTGTATTATTGTCCATATGTAGGTATATTTCTCCATCACTAAGCTGCCTGGTATCTTAGAACCCCTGTAAAGAATTGTAAACATGATTAGTGGTTCCCGTATCTACACACCAGGTACCGGTAAATAACGCCGCTTAACATGTTTCATCCACCAGTGAACAGAAATTACTTGGTTTGTTCTACTTACTGAGAAAATACGGACACTACTTTTTCTAATGCCCAAACTGGATACAGTGATAGCACTTGCCTCTTAGTTTCTTCACACCAGTTTTTGGTCTTTTAACTACTTTTGGACATGTGCCTCCCTATTTTTTAACATTTTTCTTCTTCTTGTCTTTCGACTTAAAGGAAGAACATTTTTCAGTCACAAACGCAGAATCTAACTTCCTAAGAATATCCTCGGCTACTTGAAATTCTTTAAGAAGTTCTGCCAATAAAAAGCTGAGCTAATTTATGGTATAATTCAAGCAGAATTGCTTAAAGCTATTAGGCAGTAACTGGAGTATGATATCGACATGGGTTTTCCTATTAATTTCAGTTCCTAAGATCTCCAGTTCATTCAAAAGACTGATCATTTTCAGAACATGATCCCTAACTGGGGTGCCTTTAGCCATGCTTGCATTTATTAAAGACTTCATGGCCACATATCAAGCAGCACGATTTTAATCCCCAAATATTTCTTTGAGGTTTATAATCATGTTATAGGCATTGAGTATAAACTGATGCTGATACTGCAAAACATTTGAGATGGAAGTCAAAATTTAACAACGAGCCATCTGATCAGCTTTCTACCACTTCTGATGGGCCTGAGTTTCCTATTCGGTCGCCCTCTCATCGGTATTGGTGGACAAATCTCAGTTAATACAAACTTATAATCCCCAGCTGTTAAGATAATGCTCAAATTTTTTTTAAGTCTACATAGTTTGATCCCGTTAGTTTATTTTCTTTGAGTATAAACACGAGATAATTGAAAGCCATTTTATTCATGAAAATCACGTAATTAAAAATAACGGTTAATTATGACGAGCAAAATTTTAAATTTATTTTAATTTGGTTCTCTCTACCATTTTTAAAAAAAATCACCAGCAGCTTGGTACCCTGTGAATAGTATGCTTTGATGGGAGGACGTCTACTATTTATCGTATGTCTAAACAGACTAATTCCTATTAATTTTATTATCTAGGTAACTGACCATGCCAAATAAAATTAAATAGCTAACATAATTTCTGTCTAATAAATAATAGCAGTGACTCAAATGGAGAGAATACTAATTATTTATAGCTAAGTGTTAACTATCACATAATCTCAAATCAATCGCTTTGCAATGAACCCTTCAGATAGAGAAGTGATCCACACTAACAATTATCTAGAATTATCCCTAAAAAAGATTTGTACTGGCGATACCGCAATTAATCTATTTGATGAAGAAGAAGGTCTTACTGCAAACACGCAAAATTTAATTACATTACCTACAAATTGGTGATAGAGACCGCAAAATTTATCTGTGAATAAATTTTTTCTCCCACTTAAAATTTTAAAATATTTTTGAGGGTTATAAAAATTCGTTTAATTAAGATAAATTTATTAATTTCAAAACTACACAATTTGAAAGAATTCAAAACTTTTTTTCGTGTACACGATTTCAAAGATTTTAATTTTTCAAACCATTTTTCGTGTTTTAGTAACAAATAAAATTCGATGAATACACTAATTTTCTTTTAGCTATACAGCTAAGGTAATGATTGAAGGCATTCAATTATTTTATTTTATGTTATACATTTTTTGAAAATAATAATTTATTTACATTAAATATTTTTTCATTTGATTAATTTAAAATTTGAAATTAATTTTTACGGTTTTTCAAGATATCCAATTTAATAAAAAAATAACTTATATGTGATATTTTGTAAGAAATAAAATATCTAAATTTTTTTATTTAATTGAAAAAATGTAATTAAAAAAAACTTAATTTTATTTTCTGTTACAAAATATTTAATTAAAATCGAATTTTTTGAATTATTTAAATTAACAGGAATATATGAAACAAATATACATCATCCACACTGTTAAAAAGAATATAAATATAAGATATGTATATGTCTCGATTTTATGATCGAATAGGAATTCTGATGAGTTTCAGTATTCTGTTCAAAGATAAGCTGTAAGAGTTTCAATCATTTGAAACAGCTGCTTATCGGTATCCACATTGCATTAGGATTCTTTAATTTGTAGTGATATACAAATATATCATATTTTGATCAATATATATCAGAAAAGACGATCAAAACAGTCCCTTACCAGCCACTACCACTGCCGACAACCTGCGCTGCCGGCGCCGCCTAATGCCGCCAACTTCAGGCGACTTTTATCGCCACTCTCGAGCTCCATTTTTCATGACGCTCTTTTTAAAAAATAGCTCTAAAAAAATACTATTTTTCTGTCAAAAAAAAGAATGAAAACAGCCTAGAAAACAACCATAAAAAATCCTTAAAGAGGTAGTCGTCGTTGTTTTGTGCTGCTGCTGCCTTGTTGCCGCATGTTTCAGCTTTTTTCGTTGTGGTTTTGACTCTCGTTTTTTCTAAAAAATAGCACTGATATCTAGTAAGATGTTGCTTTGAAGAATGCCTAAAAAAAAGTCTCGAAAAGCCTAAAAAATAGCCCCAAAATAGCATATGCGCCGCTGCTCATGGCCCCCGCCTGCTCGCTTTTTTCTGCCTGTTTTTAGCTACTGGTTTTTCCAACTTTTTAGACTATTTTCCATTAATATTTTATTGTTATTTTATGCCTAAAAATTTGCTCAAAATCAGTCCCAAAAATATCGCAAAAAATCATTGAAAAACGGTCCCGAACCACTACCGGTGGTGCCGTCAATCGGCTATTTTTGTGCCGATTGTTTTTCATGTTTTTAGGACCTGTTTTAATATTTTTTTTAAGCCTAAAAAATGCAAAAAAAACTGCTAAAAAACTTATTCAAAAAATCTAAAAATTCACCGCGATCCGTGGCCCGTAATTCCCGAAACCACCTCCATTGCCGCCGGTTATGCCGCCGCCTGTTCTACATGATCTTGGATATTCAAACATGTTTTTAAATATTCTAAATAATATTTACAAATTTTTACATCGAAAACCTATGTCCCGTAGACTCACATTCGATCTAAAAAATATAAACTATTACGATTAACCCTTATGATTAAAAAAATTAAATCATTATCCAAACTATTCAATCAAATATGAAAATAATGATGATCATAAAATTTTATTAAAATACCTGCAAAACAAAGTTAGCACAGCTTTAAATCTACCCAGCTCCTCGATAAACTGCAAATAAAAATTAAAACGGCTCTGATACCAATTATTAGAGGCAAAACTGTCAAGATCATTGATTTTGTAAGCGATTTTTCAAAAATAAAATTTGGACGGTCAATCACAAATATAGGCTCCAAATTAAAGCTTTTGATATCAAACGATCAAAATAAAATTCGTGCCACTACAGTTAATATAGATGAATACCTTTTTGGTCAATTCTCCAACTACGAACTTTTGATTCCGAGTTGAAGCTTCGGTCTGACCTTCTACTATATTTCCTAATGCGATTTCCAAATGTAGTGTGGGCTACGTTCCTTTGAGAACTTGTACCGAAAAAATCTGGTCAACCTTAGTCTTTAAAGACAAGTTATGAATTTGGTTCAGCCTACCCGTATATTTATAGGGCTACAGCAGGAACTTGTAGAGTAATTATGACAAACACTTCTAGTGTAACCAAGATATTCGTCCAACAATTTCTGCAATTAAGCAAACCTCTCAGCGGTATCTGTAATTATGAAAACCTTACAACTATTTTTACAATTTTCATAAAATACTAAATTATAGTTCACACCATTAAAGAACTGAAACTGCACTCTAAGCCGTAATCTCAAGACTAACTTGCGTTGAGCTCCTATTATTAAATACTTAACTTATCACCACACGTTAAGATTCTCGATACCCACTAATTGAATTTAATTACTGACAATTTAATTTAATTAGTATCTTTAAATTTTTTAAGCTCTTCTGGTTAACTTATCTGATCGTCGGATGACTAAATCCATCTGTAGGGTTTGATTCGGTCAAAACTTGTAAATTTTCTTATGGGAGTATCATTAACACAAAAAAATCAATACGTGAATTTTGTCAATAATTAATATTTACCATATATTTAATACCGCTATCCAACTCACCGAGAGTATGGATCCATATAAGATCGCACCCTCTAATGAATCAAAATATCGAATATTAAATATATACAAATAATAATTATTTCAAGATTAAGAGTATAAGTACTCTCATAATAACATTGTGGTGTAAATTAATTTATATAGTCAGTATAAAATTAATTGCTCCAATATGTCTCATTCAATACACACAAAATTTACTAGTATAGAGAGTTGAAACAATATACGACGCTATTATCTATTTTTCGTAATCAAGACAGGCCTACTAAAACTTTGCGAATCGTACCGATGGTATATCTATTTCTATCTAAACTGTGAACAAATACTTATATTCTGCAAGAAACCATAATGTGATTTTTTGTGTGCAAGTCGTACTCTACATACCAGATTAAATACTGTATAGAATAAAGAACAATCATGCATAACATTAAAGAAATGATATTGCATACATTACTCATTAGAATTATCATAAAATAAAAAATTAATTTTATTAAAAAAATTAAATTAAATACTAAAATTAAATAAATCTATAATTTTTAGTATACTACCCTAACAACAAGTAACCCCTAAATGCTTACATTGGCTTGTGTCTTCTTAAGTTACTTCAAAACTACGTCATCTTCTTCATTGTTCTGTTTTTCTGTTTATTTTCTTGGCTCTTCCATGCCCCTACTTGGTTGCCCCTTCTCTAGTTATGCGGGCTTAAAATGCCTCCTGCTCTTTGTCAAATACTCTATTTGCTCTTCGAGTTTCCATAGTCCTTCAAACTGGTCAGCTACTTCTCGAATCTCGACCACCGGATATCCTTTCTCTCGAAAGGCCTAGAAGTCGTTTGCACTTGCTTTCTCTTCATTGACTCCATCTCCTTAGAAATCTTCCTTAATTCCCATTACGTTTTGCGAAAACTAATCAGATTCTTCGCTGATGTCGGTTTCTAGTCTAAAGAGTTGTGGTAGTGATATCCTATCAAATGGATCTTCATAATTATATGGTGGGGGAGGGCCCCAAGGTTCCCCCCATGAGCCTCCATAGTCATATGGTTCTTCGACAATCGGGTGCCATTCTGGCACCTATCTTTCATCGTATTCTATGTCCATGAATTCTTAATCTATCTCTTTTAACTCTCACATGCCATTCTATTCTTGGTACACTACTTCGAGAGAGCATTAGACTGGCTCCTTGGGTAGAGATGTTCTTGATTTCGGCTCATAGAGAGGAATGATGTATACGGAAAGGTCAAACATAAAACTTACGATTCAAAAAAAATTCACGTGGGGTGAATTCTCTTCCTTTTCTGCCCGCTTTTTCTCCTCGATTTCCTTACTAACTGGTGGACCTTCTTCTTGCTTACTTTCATTGCCAACCTCTTTTCTCTTTGAGGATTCTCCTATTTCTGATATTGTCTTCCCTGTCTCTTCTATTCTAAAACTCGAGTTACCCATACCAAGCTGCCCCTTGATGCCATGCCACATCGTCGCTCAGAACAGTCGGGATATACCATTTGATGTCGATCCCTGCTTCTTCTAACTCGTCTAATTCCTCAAGATGGGCCAGATCCTCCCACAAATGCTTAATTTCTTCATTGTCCTTGTCATCACCATTGACAAGGGGAGGAACTTCTTCTTGATGGATGATAAAGATTAGGAAATTATCAGAGCCATCGTCGATCAAATCTTGAATAAGGTCATTAATCAACAACACCTCCTGCCCACACGGTAAATCTGCAACTGCCTTCAGTTCTGTCGCAGATACTTTGAATTTTGTGGGATCAAAACCTTATGACTCTCTTTTAATGGCGTTGACATTTTGCTAGTTTGTGTGATTCGACAGAGGATTGGTGGTAACATTCGGTTTCTGAATGGCAATCAGGGGAGGAATCAACTTGTTGTCTATCAAGTCTTGAATCTCATGCCGGAGCCTCATACAATTATTGGTTAAATAACCATGCCCCAGGTGGAAGGCGCAGTATTGGGTAGGATTATATTTAGGCGGTAAAGGGTTTGATGGCGAGGTTGGCTCCAAAGGCTTTAGAAGACCCCTCTCAATCAATCGACTCAAGATGGACGTTAAAGGTACAATGAGTTGGGTAAAATTTCTCTTTTGGTTTCGAGGTTGATTTTGGTTAGGTGGCTAGACAGATGGGCTAGCTTAATTCGGGTTGGGATTCAACTGGTTCACTTCATAGCTTTAGTTTACAGCATTGGTGGCATTGTTTGGATTACTAGCATACGGCTTTTAAACCGTTCTTTAACTCGGTTCTCCCTTCTCGATATCCCTAGACTGTAGTACATCCTCTATCTATATTCCAGCATCGAAAACTTGCTCAAACGTCATCAACGACCGTGTGATCAGATACTTACAAAATTACAGGTACAAATTCTTCACTACCATTCTCACTTGCTCCTTTTCAGCGGGTTAGTTTGTAATTTTTGCTGCTTTAGCCCTTCATCAGATCAGAAACTCAACGAAAGATTCTTTGGCCTCCTGGTGGGTAGTCTTAAGTTCTCGTGTGGTGACATCGAGTTGGATGTTGTAGTTATACTGGTTAATAATTGCAGCAGCAATATCCTCCTATGTTCTTGTCTTTACAGCATCCAAAGATAAAAACCATTTCTAAGTATCTCCTGACAAAGATCGCTAGAAAAGTTGAGCTTTCAACTGTTCACTAATACCTATCGGCGACAGAGTTTCCATGTACATCCTCAGATGGATCCTCGGGTCTTCGATCTCGTTAAACTTCTCTATATTGGGCATTTTGAACTTCTTGAAAAGCTTAGTGTTAAGGAACATACAGAATCCCTCGACATCTAGTATATAGTCCTCGATTTCTCGGGCTTTCCTCAAAATTTTCTCTAATTTGTCGACCTTATCAGATAAGATTGATTCTTTCGTGGCTAAGATTTTTGGGGTTCCCAGCTGAACGGGATGTACAACTGTTGGTTAGGCTCCCTCGGGTCCCACATTATCGTCCAAGATATTATCTCCTATACTATCCTCGAGGTTATTCGGAACAACCACGCAAGAGTCTGCAACCCTGGTCTATAAAACTTGGATCTAAGCTTGACACCGAGTCTAGATCCTAGCTTGATTGATTACAGTAGTGCTAACTCTCTCAATAGTCCATTGCAATTCCAAAATTGCCCTCATCATATCTGCCATAGTCCATTTTGAGTTTGCTATCAATAACCTCAACTGATCTACACATCTGAGTCTTTCACTCGGAGATCGGGCCCAAGTGCGTATAGGTTATTCTCTACTCGGAGCTATTACCCCAGATCTTTGAACTAAAAAAGCTCACGTAAATCGAAAAACTCGTTAGTCGGGCTTAGACTCGAAATAACTCACTCTCGTTGATGGATTAAGAGGATGAAAACTAATCCTAACCGAGGTGCCAATTATACAAATAAAAGCATCCATAAAAAGGAAAATCACATAATCCTAGGAGATTTATTGATCCTAAAAGAAAGGAGTTCTAAGAAACTATATGCACATGAAAATGATGGTAAGTCTTCACTCTGTGTACCTTCTGAATAGAGTCAAGAATATACCTCATAATGCTAGGAATAGTGCAAGGCATGGCCAAACGGTACGCAGTAACTATTTTTACCGCATCTATGGAAACATGTGGCCAAAAAGCTTGTTGGCTTTCTCGATATAACCTTGAGACAGTAAACTGACCGGGGTATTAGGTAGGCAGAACAGGGGTTTGAGAACCAAGCACACAAAAATACAAATGCAAATGCGAATACCGATGAAAAGTTTACAACAAGAACCATTGACATTTCAAGTTAAGCTCTCTTATGATTTTTTTTTAAAAATCGGTCCCCAGCGGAGTCACCAGAAAAGCTGCGGGTGTTTTGGTCTCGTGGGATGCATCAGATATCTATTATTTTTAGAAAAATATTTTTTTTTCAAAGTAAGAAAATCCAAAATATAAGAGCATCCTTTTTAGAAAAATGGAGTCGCCACTTGATTTTTAAGAAAAATCAAGAAAAATAAAAAGATGGCTGCGGGTTTTTTAAAAACGTAACCAGAGAAAAGAAAATTTATGAGCTAAAGTACAAAAAGGACAGATATTAGGCACCCTTTTTGCCAAATCGTGAGGTTGACCTCTACTTTGTCAATATTGGTTCTTGTTGTAAACTTTTTAAATGTAACACATACAGAACGGGAGGTTAAAGAGAGTTTGAACAAAAGCAGACAAAGAAACAAAATCCTTACTATGATTCCTAGGGTCATGCAACTTGGTTATTATTTTTATATATACCACATGTTTCGTTTGAGCAAAGCAAAACAAAAAGCATGCAAATATGCGATAAAACGAACAAATAAAGGTCTAAATGTCATGCAACAATGTCTTAGCCCCTAACATGCTATGAATAGGCCTTACAGGATAAATAGAAGAGACTTAAACATCATATTTAAACTACTAGACATGCAGAAGACTTACAGCCGTAGCAACGAATGTTACGGTCGTAACAAAAATAGTCACAAAATCCGCGGCCGTGACAAATATAAGGTTACCACGAGAAAAAAAATGAAAAAAGCTCACGGCTGTGACAAATAAAAGTCGTAGCCATGGTTTTAAGGGGTTCAAACAAAGTATAAACATTGCACAAGGCTTAAAATATGCTCAAATGAGTAGGATATATAGGATAGAGACCATAACCCATTCATTCTAAGCTAGATCTACCATCCTCCATCATCTACAGAAATAATATCTCTAAAACAGAATGTATAGGATATTAAAATGAACAACAAAATACTTAAACACATTTTCATGTTACTGGCCTCACAAAACCTCACAACCGTAGCAAAAGGATATGGCGGCTATAACATATATGAAGAAAAAGATGCGGTCGTCATGTTTGTAGATCTACAAAACAGAGAGAAATGGGTTATACATAATGAAGACCATGACCCATTTAATCTAGGCCAAATCTACCATATGTTTTCCATCAAGAACATGAACGATAATACAAAATATACCAAACAAAATAAAGAGAAGAAAGACCTTGAAGGTAAAGGAACAAAAGAAAGTTTTTAAAACGATTTTCATGCTTTTAGCCTTATAAAAACATCACGGCTATGACAATATGATGTTGCGGCCGCAAGAAATAAAAGGCAGAACAAGTATTGACTAAGCGTACAAAGCTCACAGCCGTTACTATAGGTTTAACAAAACACTCGACCGTAACATTGGAAGGTCGTTGCCGCCATGTTTTTATAACTACAGAACATACAAAAAGAAAGGTGTACTGAATAGAGACTGTGACCCATTTGATCTAGGCTAGATCTACCATTTGTTACCCAATAGAAAGATAAACTGAGGTACAGAAAAGAGAAAATACTTAACAATGTAAGAAAAAGGGAGAAAACCTTGAAACAAATGAATATCAGAGAGTTTTGAAAGGAGTTTTCACGTTTTTAGTCTCTAAACAGATGTCGCGGCCGTAATAATAGATTGTTGCGGTCGTCAATCAACAAGGCACAAATATATCAGCCATGTTTATAAAGCTTACGGCCACGACTATAGGTTTAACAAAACATACGATCGTGACATGAGAAGGTCGCAGTCGTCATGTTCTAGAACCTGAGAAAGTTTTTAAAGTGCTCAGTGTACTTGTGAGTGTCGAAATGAAATACAAATGACTATAATATATGAAACAGAGAGCTACGAATATACTGTTTATAATGAAACAACATGAAGGAATAATGCTTAGATCAAAATAAACGATGAATAAATGATAAAAACAATGGAAACCTTATCTACGACTCCCTCGGGAGAAGAAAATAAGGGTTATAGATGAGTCGTGGGTTTCTAAGAATACCTCGTATGAATATCTTCCTCGAATGACCCATCAGGGGTGAGAATAGGCTATCTCCAAGTCAATACGAGCTCTACGAACTCCTTCAATACAAGCAAGAACATGAACAAGGCTTGGAAAGTGTAAAATGAATTGGAGAATATCGGGTTGAGGTGTATTTGAGCAGAGTTTGGACCTCTAGGTTCTTCCTCCTCTGGTTCTTGTGAAAAATGACGCCTATTTATAGGCAAGAAAAACAACACAGACCCCCTCTAGGATGTTGCCATCTGTCCAAAAAGGGGTAATAGTGACGGCCACTACTGTTTTACTTTTTCACAGTGACGGTCGCTACCTTTATGGTGATGAAAAGGATAGTCGCGACTTTCAAAAGTTACGGCTAGGATAAAAAGATGCAGCCGTGACAAAGGAAGTCACAGCCTGGTTTAGGGTTTACAAAAAGGTCATGGCCATGATATAAAAGTCTCGGCCTGGATGTTGCTTGGTCATTTTCTTAGGTTTTGAGCTATATTCGTAATTCTGCTTGCTTGGGAGTATCTTTGAGCATGATTCTCATACTTTTGTCATTGAAGCGCATTCAAGACGAGAGCCTAAGATTCGAATTGGTCAGATTGGGGTGCCTACAAATACTAAAATCAAAACTATGATTTTTAGTATACAACTCTAACTATCTTTCACTTTTACTCAAAATCATGCTTATTTACAACTAACTCTCATGCTCTCTACATGACTGTCAAAAGTCTTTACCATTAATCTCTTTATAAAAGAATCTGCATGGTTGTCTTCTGACACAATCTTGACCATGGCTACATCACCTCTTTGTACGATCTCTCGTATTAGGTAATATTTACTCTCGATATGTTCCACCTTCAAGGTAAACACATATTCCGAGGTAAATATTTGAGAATCCTAATATGATTAAAAATCTGAGTTTGTGTACCCCAAAGGTACTAGACCATCTGCATGATAAACTAACATATAATTTCTTGTCCTTTTCAGGTATTTGATTTTATATTTTATCGCTGTCTAATACTCTTGCCCCGGATTAAACTAATATCTTCTGACCATGCCAACAGCAAAACAGATGTCAGATCTAGTGCAAAGTATAGAATACATGAGGCTTCTTACTACCGAAGCATAAGGAACTGCTTTTATCTTCTCTATCTCATCAGGTGTCTTAGGACATTGATCCTTGGATAGAGTGATTCCATAGCTGAAAGGGAGAAACCCTTTCTTGGAATCTTGTATGCCAAAATGAGTAAGGACTGTATCAATATAAGTAGCTTGTGATAAGCCCAACCTTCTCTGTTTTCGATCTCACATAAGCTTGATCTCGAGGATGTGACTGGCTTCTCTCAAGTCTTTCATATTGAACTGGCCAAATAACCATACATTCACTAAAGATAATACCCTCACATCATTTTCAATGAGCAAGATATCATCCACATAAAGTACTAGAAACACTATCACACTTTCATCACCCTTCTTGTACACACAGGACTTATCAGGACTTTGATCAAAACTATAAGACTTAATGACTTGATCAAACCGAGTGTTCCAAGACCTAGATGCCTGCTTAAGTCTATAAATGGATTTTTTAAGCTTGCACAACATGTGCTCCTTGCTTTTTGCTAAGAAATCGTCTAGTTATACCATATAGATACACTCATCAAGATTTCCATTAAGAAAAGTTATCTTAACGTCCATTTGCCAAATTTTGTAATTGAAATGAGCCATAATGGATAAGAGAATCTAGATAGACTTAAGTATGGCTATCGATAAAAAGGTCTCTTCATAATTGTTCTCTTCTTTCTGAGTAAACTCTTTTGTAACAAGCCTAACTTTGAAGATTTTTACCTTCCCATCTGCTCCTCTCTTCCTCTTGTTGATCCACTTGTATCAGATGGATTTTATCCCTTCGGGTGGTTCCCAAACCTAGTTAAAAAACCTTCAACGATGAGGCAATGGGATATCAATGACACTTTTCCGCACGTGGCACTTCTACCGTACTACTGGTATTTTCTCTCAACTCTTCCAAAATATTTTTGCTCTTAGGCTTGTGGTCCATTACATAATTTTCTTCCAAGAATCAGATATTGGCACTAACATTAACCTTTTGTTCTTGGTTCTAACAAAGAAGCGAACTTATCGATGAAATACAATCCTATTAGTTGGTCTGAACGGTGTTAAAGTCAGACGGGAATGAGTGAACTGAGTTCTGGGCTGCCCAAGAATAACAAGTGAGTTACATAGGAGAAGACATCAAGGGGTTAGACGACGTCGAAAATACATTGGCAATTGAAGATAAGGAAAAAGGAAAGGAAGATCAGAGTGCACTTGGATAACTTATGGGAATTTGAGAGTTTTTCATACATCGTTGAGGTGAGGCAGACTGAAAACACCATGCCAGGTTAATGGGATCCTGAGGAAGGTATTGAGCACTTAACCAGGAGTGGATGCCACTTTAAACTGGCACAACTAGAGAAAGGGCAAGCAACTGGGAAAAAGGAAAGAGAAGGAGTGAGAAGAGAAAGATGATGCTGTGCTGAGGCAGTTGAAAAAGACCCAAGCTAACATCAACAACTGGGGTCTATTGATGGCCTCGCACAAGCACTGACAGGCTATGTTGAAGGTGCTAAACGAAGCAAACATCTCGATAGATGCAACCTCAGAACAGCTGATTGGGCTCATCCTGCCAGCTGTAGAGCCGAAGATAATTTCCTTTTCTGATAAAGATTTTCCATTTAAAGGAAGAAATCACAATAAACCCTTGAGTATCACCGTTAAGTGCCTAAAAAAATAGGTCCCAGTCACCCTCAATTATAACTGGTCTGCACTGAACGTCTACCCACTCCAAACAGCAGTTTGTTTGGGAATGAAGCCAAATCACTTCATCCCCAGTAGTCAAGGGGTCAAGGCCTATGATAATACAACGTGAGACGTACTAAGGTTGGTGTCATTTGCTGTATCGATTAGGTCGTTGGAGACGTCTGTAGAATTTCATGTGTTGGATGTTCTAGCGCCTTTCAATCTGCTGCTAGGAAGACCGTGGCTCCAAGACTGAAAGTTCAAGTAGTACCTTCTACCCTCCACCAGAAGTTAAAACTGATTAAAAATAGGGCAATGCTAACTATTCACAGAAAAGTTAGCATTCAACCCCTGAGGGAGGACGGCTCCACTCTTCTGGAAGTTCAGCATGGAGAAGGGGATATCTTTATGAGCAGTTTGCAATTTGATGAGGCTCAGATGGTACAGATGCTCTTGAAGGAGGAGAAAAGCTATATCAACCCCTATGTTGTCACGATGATGAGACGTATGTCCTTTTTCCTAGGGATAACGTTAGGACGTCAATAGCAAGGCATCTCAGATCCCATTTAGGTGATACCGTGCTCATAGTGCTTTGGCCTGGGTTATAAGCCAACACAAGAAGATTTAGAAGAACCAAGGAAATGACAAAGAGAGAAGAAAGGCAGGAATGCAAGAACATTAAACGGCTACTTTGTCAATGAGGGAGAAGACTTTCCTTACTGTGGTTTCCTAAAACCATGGTTTGATGAAGGAGACCAATCAAAAGCTGCCAGGGCTAGAGATCTTTTTCAGCCACAAATTATCTGATTTCGAGAAGGAGGAAGTCGCCGAAGAGGAAAAGGGAAAGAAGATTCAAAAGGAAAATGATTGGGCAAACGAGCTGGATGACAACAACATGGAAGCTTTATTAAGTAACCAGATGCACATAATTGACCAAGACTGCTTGATGGTGGGCTACGACGCACCAGCTAATTATACCAAGCTCATCGTGGACGTGGCATCAAAAGATGTTAAAAATTGGTCTTTGGAGTATGATAGTTTGCACGATGCATGTCTTGAGTTCGAGTCTAGGTTGTGTGAGCTTTTGCTTGGTTCTGATAAGCTGATGTTGAGTCTGAGGGCACATCTATCTATGCATCCTCCTCCCCTTCTACTTTTTAATTTTATAATTTTGTCTCTTTTTTGCATCAATGAAATGAACAAGATTTTCAGTTACACTGCTTTGTTTCATTTATTTCATACGCTTTCTGACAATTTTGAATTCGACGGGGATGTTCTCAAAAAATTAAAGGCTTTAATAAAAAGAGAAAAAGAAATGCGCGCTCAACCTATAATTAAAGAAACTTTGTTAACTAATTTGGGTAATGAAATTAATCCACAAATTGTACAAATCGGATCTTCATTATCTCTAGTTGAACGTGATCAATTAATAATTTTATTAAAAGATTTCAAAGACGTCTTTGCATGATTTTAAGAGGATATACCCAGTATTGATCCAGAGATTGTCCAATACCATATCCCCTTACATTCCAATGCCAAATTGCTCAAACAGAAATTGAAATAGATAAGTCCAGAATGGGCACTAAAGATCAAAGAAGAAGTCACCAAGCAGATCAATACTGGATTCCTTATGATGACCTAATATCCAAAATGGGTGGCGAATATTGTCCCGATTTTGAAGAAGGATAGACACATTCAAGTATGTGTGAATTTTTGGGATCTCAACAAAGTCAGCCCGAAGGACGATTTTTCATTACCGCATATTGATGTCTTGGTGGACAGCACAACAGGACACGTCTTTTTGTCATTTATGGATGGCTTCTTCGGGTACAATCAGATCTTAATGGATCCCAAAGACAGAGAAAAAATGACATTCACTATACCGTAGGGCACCTACTGTTATCGTATGATGCCATTCGATTTGAAGAATGCAAGGGCAACCTATTAAAGGGCTGTCACTACTTTGTTGCATGATATGATACACAAAGCAGTCGAGGTGTATGTAGATGATATGATAGTGAAGTCCAAGGATTGGGATGGCCATATCATAGCACTGCAGAAGTTCTTTGAAAGAATCAAAAAGTACAAGATGCAACTCAACTCAAGGAAGTGCGCCTTTGGAGTCACTGCGGAAAAAATGCTCAGGTTTATGATTACTCAATGGGACATCGAGGTCGATCAATCAAAAATTAAAGCAATCATTGAAATGCCTCCTCCAGAGACCGAGCAAGAAGTCAAGGGTTTTTTGGATAAGATACAGTTCATAAGTCGGTTCATAGCCAAGTTAACAACCACATGTGAGCCGTTGTTCTACCTGCTGCAGAAAGGAGTCAAGTTCGAATGGGATCAGAAATGTCAAGACGCTTTTGAAGCTGTGTATTAGTACTTACAAAACCCCCTTATTTTGACTCATTCTGAGCCCGATAGGCCACTGATTCTCTACTTGTCAGTGGTTAATTCGGCCATGGGATGCATGTTGGTACAAAAAGGAGAAATTGAAATTGAGAAGACAGTCTACTACTTAAGCAAGAAGATAATCGGGTCCAACATACGATATACGCCGCTAGATAAGACATGATGGGTTTTGGTTTGGGCCTCCTGAAAACTAAGGCATTACATGCTGTCTTTTACAGTGAATATAATTTTTCGGATGGATCCGTTAAAGTACTTATTTGAGAAGCTGGCACTAACAGGAAGGCTGACTCGGTGGTTGTTATTGTTGTTAGAGTTTTACCTCAGGTATGTCACTAGAAAGTTAGTAAAGGGCAAAGCCGTGACAGAGTTCTTGGCAGATCAGCCGATTGAATGAGTCGAAGATGGACTTTGTATTTTGATGGTACATCCAATCAGTATGGCTATGGAATAGAAGTTTTCCTTGTCACTCCTGACGAGTCGCATGTTCTCTTATTTTTGAAGCTCAACTTTGAAGTTACCAACAACTAAGCTGAGTATGAAGCGTGCTTAGCCGGGATAGAGACAGCCCTAGAACTAAGGGCAAAAAAATTGAAAGTCAACGGGAATTTAGCATTAGTGGTTTCACAGGCAAGGGGAGAATTGAAGGTCAAAGACTTAACTCTAATTCTCTATCACCAAGAGCTTGAAAAGTTGATACTATGTTTCGAATTAGTGGTTTACCCATGTTTTGAGATTGCAGAACAAGTTCGTCAACATGCTGGTTACTCTGGAATCAATGATTGACATACCATCCAGGATCAGGATGAGGCCACTGATAATTGAGCAGAAGAGAAAGCCGGCATATGAGATGACAGCAGCAATCGAAGAAAACATAGATGAACTCCCTTGGTACTTCGATATTCAAAATTTCACAGAAAAGGGAGAATACCCCAAGTTTGTCAGCAAAAAGGATAAAAGAGTAGAATGGAGATTATCTGCACAGTTTGTCATTTGTGGAGAAAATTTGTATAAACGAGGACACTCCGGGGTCAACAAGCTATGTGTTAACTGTGAAGAAGGTCGAGAATTAATGAAAGAAATATATGCGGGAGTCTGCGGGTCTCACATAAGTGGGAATATGTTAGCCAAGAAGATCCTACGACAAGGGTATTTTTGGATAACAATTGAGACGGATTGTATAAGTTTGTGCGAATGTGCCTTAAGTGTTAGAGCCATGCGAACCTTATGCATGTTTTCCTATTCCAACTGTATAGCCTGACATCGTCGTGGCCGTTTTCAGTTTGGGGCATTGATGTGATTGGCAGAATAACACCAAAGGCTTTAAATGGTCATGAATCCATTTTGGTGGCCATACCAAGTGGGTGGAAGCTGCCTCTTACTTGGTGCTGAAAGCTTTTCATATTGCCAAGTTCATCAAGCATAATATTGTTTATCGATACGAGGTTCCTCACGAGATTATCTCACACAACGGTTCACACTTTCAAGGTGAGGTCTTGGATCTTTTTGAAAAATATTAGGTAATGGCCCACAAGTCGTCACTATACCGGCCATACACCAACGGGGCAGCCAAGGCAACAAACAAGAATGTAAAAATAATTCTACAAAAGATGATCAGTTCACACAAAGATTGGCCGGAGCATCCACCGTTTTCACTTTGGGGATATAGGACGTCGATTAGAGCTTCAACAGGAACCACGCCTTACTCATTAGTGTATAGGATGGAAGCTGTGCTTCTCATTGAAGTGGAAATTCCTTCTCTAAGAGTAGTGGCCGAAGCCAATATCTCGAAAGCAGAATGGCAAAGGAATCAGATGAAAGAGCTAATTTTGTTTGATGAAAAAAGGTTGCAAGCTCTATTTCATATACAAGGATACCAAAGGAAGATAGCAAAAGCATTCAACAAAAAGGTTAAGACTCGGTATCTAAGAGGAGGTAACTTTGTTTTTAAGAAAATAAGGGCTCCTATTTTTTACTTGTAGACACTCCAATCTGACCAAGTGAATCTTAGGCACCCATCTTGAATGCGCTCCAATAACAAAAGTATGAGAATCATGCTCAAAGATACTCTTAAACAAGCAAAATCACGAATATGGATCAAAATCTAAAAACCCTAAAAAGACCCTTTAGGCCGTGACATTCCCATCCTCATGGCTGCCACGTTTTAAAAAAAGAACAGGCCTTGTCCTTACTCTCATGGCCGTAACCTTTTTGAAAACCCTAAACTAAGTCGTGACTTTCTTTATCACGGCTGTTGCGGCTGTCCTTTTCACCACCATAAATGTAGCGGCCGTCATTGTATAAAAGCAAAAAGATAGCGATCGTCACTATTATCCCTTTTTGGACAGGTGGCAGCAATCTAGAAGGGGTCTATGTTGCTCGCATTACCTATAAATAGGCGTCATTTTTCAAAAGAACCAAAAGAAAGAAACACCTAGAGGCCCATACTTTGCCAAAATACTTCCACATTCGATATTCTCCCATCCATTCTATACTTTCAAGCCTCCTTCGTGTTCTTGCTCATCTCGGAGGAGTTCATAGAGCACATATATTGATTTAAAGGTATCATATTCTCACCACCGATGGGTCATTCGAGGTAGACATTTACACGAGGTAACCTTAGGAACCCACGACTCTTCTTAAGCCCTCATCTTCTTCTCCAAGGGTGTCGTAGATAAGGTTTTCATTGTTTTATTGCTTATTTATCATTCATTTCAATGTAAGCATTTGTTTCCTTCAAATTCTTCATTACTAGCAATGTATTTATAGCCCTCTGTTTCGTATATTTATAATTGTTTTCATTCTATTTCGATACTCACAAGCACACTGAGCATATCACAAAGCTTTTTAAGGTTCTGGAACATAACGGCCGTGACCTTATTATGTCACAGCCGTATGTTTTTAAACTCGCAATTACGACCGTGCACTTTCTATAAGAGCCAGTACATTTATGCCTTTTTGGCTCACTACCGCAATATCCTGTTGTTACGGCTGTGACATTATTTTATGGCTAGAAACATGAAAACCCTCTTCAAAACTCTCTGTTATATGTTTATTTCAAGGTCGTATATCCTTTTATTGCTCTGTTTAGCATTTTTTCTTTCTGTATCTTTGGTTGGTTTCTTATTGGGTAATGAATGGTAGATTTGGGCTAGACTAAATAGGTTATGATCTCCATTCTGTACACATTTATATCTGCATGTTCTGAGGTTATGAAAACATGACGACCGCATCATTTTCCTTCATATTTGTTACGGTCGCGACATCCTGTTGTTCGTATTTGACATCCTATACATTCTGTATAAAGTTATTGCTCGTATAGAAGACAAAGAATGGCGGATCTAACCTAATACCAATAGACTATGGTCTCTGTCTTGTATATCCTATTCATTTGAGCCTATTTTAAGCCTTGTACAATATATATACCCTTTTGTGCCCTTAAAAACCATGGCTGCGACTTTTATTTGTCATGGCCGTGAGCTTTGTTTAACCTGTTCTTCACGGTAACCCTATTGTTGTTACAGCCGCCTGTTTGGTGACCATTTTTGTCATGACCGCAACATTTATTGCTATAGCCGTGAGTTTTCTGCATGTTCAGTCTCTTAAATATGATGTTATAGTCTTTTCTGCTTATTCTGTACAACATGTTTATAGCATGTTAGGGGCAGAAATATTGTTGCATGACTATGAGGCCTTTATTTGTTTGTTTGGTTGCTTATTCGCATGTTTTCACTTTTTCTTTGCTCAAACAATACGTGTAGCATATCTACAAATAACAACCAAGTTGCATAACCCTAGGAATCATAGTTAGGATTTTGTTTCGTTGCTTAATTTTGTTTGAACTCTCTTTAACCTCCTATTATGCATATGTTACCTTTAAAAAGTTTATAACAAGAACCAATATTGACAAAGTGGAGGCCAACCTCACGATTGGGCAAAAAGGGTGCCTAGCACCTTCCATTTTTGTACTTAAGCCCCCGGACTCTCTTTTTCTCTGGTTACATTTAAAAAAAAAAAAACCAGACCCGCAGCTTTCTTTTGTTTTTCTTAATTTTTTTCAAAAATCAAGTGGCGACTCTATTTTTTTTTAAAAGGGTGCTCAGATATCTTGGACTTTTATTTTTAAAAAAAGAATATTTTTCTAAAAACAATAGATATCTGGTGCATCACATTTCACCAAAGAAAACATTCGCATTACCCAAGGGGCAAGTTCAAGCCAAATTGGTCCGGGCAATTTCTGATCAAAACCATTATAATCAATAGTGCACTAATTATAATATATTTGGATGGCAATACATTCTCCACTACGATCAATCTGGATCATCTCAAAAAGTATTACTCTTGAGAGAAAAATAAATAAAAATAAAAACTCGCTAGGTTGAAAATTGAAAATTTGGCCTAGGCAAAAGTTAGAGCAACCCGCAATGTCAGAAATTCAAAAGGGCAACCTTGGCAAAAATTAGAGCATCATAAAAGGAGAATGTTAATACCCGAGTATATTCTAAGCTCGAATTACGTTACGGCTTGATTTTACTTTTTTAGGGATACGTAGGCAGCTTCTTTGAAGAAGTCCAACCATTTTCTTTGTATAAGCCATTCCTGAATCCAAGTAAAGATCAATACAAATTTGTCTTTGAGTTTTGATAATAAAGTCATTCACATTACAAAAATTAAAAAAAGTTAAGATAATTGCGATCATTTTTCAAGATAAAAGTGGAATATTTCATTTCAGCATTGATTACAAAGTTTTGAAAATAGGAGGCATGCAAGTCCCAAACTCTAAAACAAAAAATAATTAAAAAAAAAGCTATGAAATCTTGAAAAGTAAAAAAGGTCTCTCAAATCTTCCTCCTCTTTGACTCCTGTTTTCCTTCTTCTTTGTTTCTTTTCTCTCTATCTTGGATCAACCACGCCTTATACTCAGCAGGAAGCTTTAGGTACTGTAACTCCTAACTCCTTCATCTCCATCAGTGAACGAGATTGCTAAGCCTCCTGATATTTCGCCAAGAACATGGGCTAAAGGGAAGACGAGTATATACAACCCCGAACACTACAGAATATGATCTAACTCTGACCAAACTACCACATGATCCGGTGTGAGTAATAAAAAGTGGACAGTCGCAAGCCGATCAGCAAGACACCGAAATTGTCCATAGTGGTCAATGTTATGATAGAGATCCACCACCAAGAACACTTCCAAGTAATGTTTTCTCTCATCAGAGAAGAAAGGTACTACTTCCAAGCTATCTCAGTAGTGCATACCATATAATAAGGATAATAGACAAGGGCCGCGACATTGTACCTGTCTGTAGCCGATTGCTACATAAGGTTCACTTTCTCTATCAACCAGATCTGCAAAAGAGTTTAGGAGGTAAAAATTAAGAGAAATCAGTAAAAAGAGAGATGTGCGATAAAATAAAGTGAGAAAAAGAGAGGTTAGCGGTAAAAGCCAAGAGATATAAAGCAAAAGGAGAGAAAAATAGAAAATGAGTTTTCAGTTCTACAAGCGAAGGAGCAAGAGAGAGCGAAGGAGCGAGCGATTATTTAGTTTTACAAAAGTAACCGATGAGGACTACGAGATAGGCAGTAGGGCATAATGATAAGCCCTTGAAGCCTGAGCCTGAACTAGATGAAAGGGTAAACGAGGATGCAAACGGCCGTGAAGGATATGATGACAAACCCTTGGAGCCCGAGCTTAAACTAAATGAGGGGACAGAAGAAACAGGACGGAGAAACAAGAAAGCGCCCTCGGACGACACCAAAGTATATGAGAATGCAGGGATCTTGGGGACTCATGGTTTACAAACCAGTATGAACGCACCTGTGATGGTTGAGTTGGGGTGAAACTGGCCCCCTTGAGGGCATAGCAAGAGGGCCTCGATAAAGGCCCAGGAAAAGGATGAAGTGATCGGTGAGGACTTGTGTAAGAGGCAAGTGGGAGGTAATTAATCTGCAAACATGTTCTTTTGATGAAGGAGGACCGTGTGTTTAGGATAGACTAAGGGGCAACGCGCAAACTTTTTGAAAGGTTAGAAACACCTAAGACATGCTAATAAAGAAAAAGGAAGACCTTGAGTTTACCTGAAAAAGTAAAGGGCTACCAGCAAAAGTAGTAGTCGCGGCTCGATGAACAGCGTCCAGGCTAATCAAGGTCTCAACAAGTATCATTGGGACAAAGTCCTTCCCCAACCACATCTGACTTACAATATCAACTAGCGTGCAGCTGACTCATCCATTTAGAAGAAATCAGGAGGCAACGAGCAAGAAGGCAGAAGCACAAGGCATAACGGCGCCGTAACTGAAAGCCAAGGTCACTAAGGTCGCTGGTAGGATGGAATCTCTCAATAATTCAAGTAATGTCGAGGTAGTCGTCGGATGCCAAAAAGGAAGCTTCCATCTTGGACAAGCCACAGAGTGGTATAATCTGCTATTGATTAGAAAGGAAGAAAGTCATCACGACTAAAGATTTACTCGGGGTGAGGCCCAAAATAGCAGTAAACTCCTCTATGGTGGGGCACAGTTCTTTTAGGTCGAAACAAAAAACAAAAGATTATGGATCCCACAGTTGTGCAGTAGCCCTCAATAGTGGTTCGTTGATCTTAACAACTATCAGGGAAAATAGAAAGTTAATACCGAACGAGGTGAAGTTAAGACGCTCGATGGGTGAAAACTCTTCCATTCATGCAGAGAGTAAGCTATGAAAGGAAGCCATTGAGGTGAAAGTGACAGAAAATGGGGGACCCCAGTTCATACTTATAAGGCATAAAGAGCTGAACAACAGAAGGCTCGGAAAGGACCAAAGATTCCTGCGACCGCCACCGTGGGGTGCGTGATCGCAACATCCAAAGTAGAACCACAACATCTAGTACATGGCCGCAACCTTCTAATCCTTGCGACCTTTTCCTTTCCCTTGACATCTAGTACATGCCTCTTTTGTACCCTTTTTGTGTCTCTTATATTTTGTGAATTCTTTTCTATTGTTTATTGTTTACAAACAAGACATTCATGTTTATTAAGAATAAGAAATAAATTTTCATAGGTTAGACTGTGATTTAAGATCTGTATCATACAACTAAGATTGCTTAAGGAGAAGAAAGAAAAATCATGCAAGCACAATCACAAAAGTAGAAAGGTAAAAGGCTCAAAGATCCAAGTATATTTGAAAATGTAATAGGGGAACCCCAGCCCATCATCAAGTGAAACTGGGGCACGTAGGCCCGAAAGAACCAAATGCATCGTAATGTATCAAAAGTGTGAAGAGTAAAGCAGTACAGATCTAAAAAGGGGGAAGAATCTCTCTCTCTCTCTCTCACTATTTCTGGCGAACTCGATGGGCAAAAGGGCTAGCATCCGAGGGGTCAACCTCGACATAATCAAATAACTCGTTAAAATCATCGTCGTCGTCATCATCGCTACTGAAGGAAGAGACTATCCTAAGGCAACTCTAGACTGAGGAAGATCCTCTAGAACGGGCTCAGGAAGAAGTAACATGAGTAGCACGACCACAACCTCGGACTAGAACTGGAGCACGCGACTGTAAAAAAGAAATGAGAGTAAGGACATAGAAAATAATGTAGAGACAAACAGTAAGAGGAAATTGAGAGATACTCATAATCTCGACGGCTGCAGGAGTAAAGACAACCCCGGCTGCACGGAGAGCAGCATCCTGCTGGCAGATCAGGGTCTTCATACCACTCATCAGAAGCTTGTGGCGATCTAGTCAGGCCTGGTCCACTTGCCGAGAGGAAGTAAAAACTGAGCAATTGAAAATAAGAAGGGTCAAAGAAGAAAGCAGTGAAAATGAGATAAATCTGGCCAAGATCTACTCTGAACTCCAGGGCTGAAGGAACAAGGATAGGGATATCAAAAGGATATCTTGTAACAAAAATTGTGACGGCCCACGGTACCTCCACAGCTACCCCTGCTTCTGCACCAGCTGCGCCTCCAGCACCAGTCTCTTTCTTTCTCTCAGTCCTCCTGGCTCTACCTGGCCAACTGGTAAACCCTCTACAGCTCCTGGACGAGGACCCATCAGTCCCATCAGATGTCCCCTCGCCTATGGCGTATAATCTCCACCTAGCTCCAAAAAAGCAGACGTCAGAACTCTAACAACCTCTAGCATAATGTCAAGGCTACCCATGTAGTCCATCTGATGGATGAAAGCTTGAGGAGGCATAGGGCTGGACAACTCACTCTCCCAAATACCACTCCCAGCAAAATGGGCCCTCTAGCAAAACCTGCAACCCAGCAGTGCCATGACTACGCATCAGATTTGCATTAGACCTCTCCTCCATCCCCTACCAAACATCCAAATAGACTTGTAAAGGAAAGAAGATATCTGGTTAGAAAATTAGGGTAGAATAAAGTAAAAACAGCAAACAGTGAACAGTACAAAGAGCAGTAAACAGTGTGAATAGTGTGGTCAGTGAAAGAACATGACAGTGAATAGGATAAATAGTGAACATAATGAACAGTGAGTGTGATGAATAGTAAATAGTGTAGTCGATAAAATAATAGAACAGTAAATGGTGAATAGTAACCAGAGCAGAGTAGAAGTGAAAGCAGTGAATAGAGTAGAGAGCAAAAGTAGTACCTAATTAGGGGTTAACCGGTCTAGAGACTCACAAAATCAATCCAAACTCTTCCCACTGTCCTTTCTCCCCTTCAATCCCCAGGCCCACCGAGTAGTGCAAGGGATCACCAGAGGATCGTCATAGGAGTTTGCCAAGACATGCATCCTGAGGAACTTGTAGCTCCAGAGCTGCAAAAGAAGAAGTAAGTAGAAGAACAGGTAACAGATATAAATGAATGAAAGTACAAAAATACAGAACATACCTCTCAAATTCTCCAATACCCCGCCACGCTAAGCTCCTGTGGGATTCGCATCACTGCCCTCATAGAGCCTTAGAGGGTAGCAAGGGTTGCACCTCCCCATTCGTATGAAGCAACTCCATCTAGGAGAAAGAGGGCTCCCAGATAACAATGATGAATGACGTTATCCTTGTTTGGAAATAAGGAGACACCGAACATATACAGTAGAAAGGCTCGGGTGACCCACTCATAGTGGCGAGGCTCTGTGCAATGAAAATGATAGAAATGCGAATAAAACCAAGTATATCGGACACGTCCTTGGCCCATCTGAATGCAAACGATGCCAAGAAAGTATGTCAATGCCTCGGTAGATTGGGAAATGTCCGGGTTGAATGGAATGGTATCTCCACCAATGTGGATGACGATAATCATCACGAAGTCTAGCGAAGTTAAGGTGGCCTTAAACGTGGTGAAGTGGAATGTGTTGGTGGTCTCCAACCACCTCTCAGTTAGCGCTGTCATCTGAATCCTGCCATTGCTGGTTTCACCCAGCAATGGTATAAATTATGCAAAGCCGAAACCATCAATAAAAGCTCGGCTAGGGGCAGGAAGAAAGGTGTATGACTCTAGTACATCTCTAGAGTCACCAAAACCCCGAACAGATCGACCAACTAGCAAAAGAAAAAAGAGAGAGATCATATGACATAAAGGGAACGAAAGAGAATGAAGAAAGAGAAATAACCAAATCCTATAGGCATCACATGTTGCGAGATTTATTACGCATAACATAATCTATCGCTATGAAGTTTCCCATGAATCATCTCTAACAATGGGTTCCATTTTCAAGGAGAAGTATTAGACCTTTTAGAAGAATATCGAACAGTGGAACACAATCCATCTTCATATCGACCATAAACCAATGGAGCAATAGAAGCAGTAAATTTGAATATTAAGAAGATACTGCAAAAGACGATCAGTTTACATAAGGATTGGCCCATATAGTTGCCATTTGCACTATGGGATTATAGAACATTTATCTGAGCTTCAACAGGGGCCACGCTTTACTCCTTAGTGTATGGGATGGAAGTCGTATTACGTATCAAATTAGAGATTCCTTCATTGGGAATAGTAACTGAATGCAACATTCTAGAAGTTGAATGTCAAATGAATTGAATGGAAAAACTCCTATTGTTCGATGAAAGGAGGTTACAAGCCTTATTCTACGTCCCTGGATACGAAAGAAGGATAGTCCATGCATTCAATAAGATGGTCAAGACTTGAGATTTAAAAGAGGGAAACCTAGTCCTTTGCAAATTAAGGCCCTAATCTTTGACCAAAGGGATAAGTTCAAACCGAACTGGGCCAAACCATACTTGACCAAGACCATCATTACTAGAGCTGTAGTAATCCTCATGGACTTAAATGGCAATACCTTTTCACCCCAACCAATTTGGACCAGCTTAAAAAATACTACACCTGAGAGAAAAAAAAATGAGAAGGCTCGCTGGTTTGAAAATAAAAAAAAGGCAGCCCAGACAAAATTAGAGCAGCATGCATGGCCAAAAACCCAAAAGAGAAACCGTAGAAAAAATTAAGAAATTATAAAAGGAGAGTATTAATACCCGAGGGTAAACCGAGCTTAAACTATGTTATGGCATTTTTTCATTTTTGGGATACGTAGGCAGCTTCTTTTAAAGAAGTTCGGTCACTTTCTTTGTTTAAAATGCCTCTTAATCTGAGTAATGACTATTGCAAATATTTTCTTAATCTCTAATAATAAAGTCACTCATATTGCGAGAATCGAAAAATAGATGCATAAATTGAAACGTTTTTAAGAACTGAAACATGAAAATCTTTCATTACTCTTGCTTTAATTACAAAGTTTTTGATAGAAGTGGAAGGGCACGCAAGTCCCAAACTCCTAAAAAAAAGAAGAGAAAACTACAAAATGTTAAGGCACGACGAGGTCAATCATACTTTTCTCCTCTTCGCATCTCTTTATCCTCCTTCTTTTCCCTTGCTCACTCCATCTAGCCATGTTTCGCATTCCTCTTAAAGATCATTCTAAGATAACTCATATATGGGAATCATGGAACAAGATGGCTAGTCCTGCTGATATTTCTCCAAAAAAAGGGTATAAAAGGAGGAAGTGTACATCTAACTCCGCACGACATTGAATATCACTTGACTATGACCAAACTGGCCTATGATGCGGTGATGGTAGTAGAATGTGGCCAGTCTTAGGCCTATCAACAGAACGCTAGGATGGTCCATGGTGGCTACAGTCATTCTATAGATCTTCCACCAAGAACACTGCCAAGTAATATCTTTCCCCGTCAGTGAAAAGAGGTACTATCTCCAAGCAACTTCATAGTGCATATGGGAAAAGATGGACGATAAATGAATGAGGCAGCACTATGAGTGTCAAAAGCTGTTTCTCTAAAAGATTCACTTTCTTCATTAGTCAGATTTGGTAAAAAGTAGAAAAGAAACAAATCAAGATAAAAGGGGGATCTCTCTCTCTCTCTCTCTCTCATATTATCGCCTCTGGCGCACGCGTCCATGAGGGGGTGGTATAAAGGGACAAGCGTCAGAAGATTCGAAAAGGAAATTGACATCATCATCATCGTCGTCATCTCTATCATCATCGTCGTCGTCGTCTTCGTCAGAAGAAGGAACTAGAGTCCTCGATCTCCTCCTGATGGAGGAAATTGACACCCAAATGGAAGAAGCTCAAGAACTAGGTTGACCACCCCGTGCTACTGCACGCTGAACTGGCTGGCTCTATTGTAGGAAAAGAAGAAAACCAAAAGAAGAAGGAATAGAATAAGCAGAAAAAGGGATAAAGATTCAAGAATAAAAGTAAAAGAAAAGTGAGGGAATACTCACCACCTCAATAACTTGTGGGGCGAACGAGATCCATACTACCTGAAAAGCAGCATCCTACTGGTGCACCAGAGCTCTCAAGCCCGACACCAAGAGCAAGCAATCGTCTAGCCACTCCCGAGTCACCTATAAATAAGGAATCAGATATTTAATAAGATAAAGTGGTTTATAAAGTGCATAAAAAAGAAATAGAAACCTGTGATGGATCCACCGCAAATGTGAAGTTCAAAGCTGGTGGGATGGGAACTATAATGCTGACAGGAAAACCAGCTACATACACGCTCACGTCCCAAAGGAGCACTGGGATACCAGGAGCCCCAACAGCTCTTGCAGCTCTAACAATTGCTCTAGCTGCTCCTGGTGCTGCTGCGACGACATACATATCCTCTTTAACCACAGGTTAAGGGCCAAGTGAACCCATAAGTGCGCCCTCGGGTAAGCGACATAGTCTCTTATTAGCACAAGCTAGGTCGACGCTAGGACTCTGACGATGTCCACGATGATATCCAAGCTGCTCATGACATCAGTATGACGCATCCTAGCAAGGGGTGGCTTCAGGATCCAAAAGTGATTGTAATCCAAAGACTAGCGAACCACTCTCTCTCCTAGATACCACTACCCTCTCTCCTAGATACCACTCCCCACAGAGTGGTCCCTCCAATAGGATCTGAGAGGCGAACACAGTCTGGATACGCATCAGATCTATGCCAACTCGCTCCTTCATTCCCCTCCATACATCCCAGCAGACTTGAAGATTAAGGTTTTTATTAATTATGAAAGAAAAATAAGAAAAATGAGAAAGCAAAGCAAAAGAAATAAAGGGTTATACTTTCTTTGGGGTCAACCTATCCAAGAAAAGGCGAAACATGACCAGGTTCTTCCCACCATCCTTCTTCCCTCTATAGCTCCTCGTCCATCGAGCACCACGAGGAATGACCAGAGGATCCGGGTGCGAGTTCGTTGGGATGTGCATCTTGAGGAACTTATAACTCTAAAGCTATAAAACAACTAACAGATCAGAAAAGCTAAGAATGCAAATATATTTGAATGGAAATGAAAGATGAATAAAGGAGAAAGACAGTGACTATGTATACCTCTCAAACTCTTCAGTAGCCGGCAATGCTCATCTCCTTGGCAACTCGTGTAATGGTCTTCATATTGTCGTACAAGGTAGCAAGAGCAGTGTCGCCTCAATCATAAGTGTTGATCTGGTCCATATGCCGCATGGCTCTAAGATAGTGAAGATGGACATTGTTCTCCATGTTCGCAAATAGAGAGATGCCAAAGATATACAGAAGGTAGGCTCGGCCTACCCACTTGTAGTGATATGGCTTAATACGATAAAAATGTCAAAACTGATCATAGAGCCAAGTGTACCAAACCCAACCTGTGTCCATCATTGGGGGACATGAAGTCATATCCATGGCTGCTACAGTGTCATGAGACTTATCCTTCCTCTCCTTCATGTTAGCATCCCTCTCATGGGTTTGCTTGTTCACCACCTCATCCACGCTAGATGACATCGTGCCTTAACTTTCACATTTGGAGATGACTTGGCCTTCGTAGGAATTATTTATGGGCCTTCCTCTAAGATGAATAATGTGTTTTTATGAGGATGTCGCGCCGGGTCCTGTTGCCGTAGAAACTCCATTTATAAGACAATGTCCTAGTTGCCAATGGGCACCATAGAGAAGTTCACTTTCCTGCTCCAGTTGCCAAGGTGTAGCTCTACCCTTGAGATATACCATCAAATGTCCTTGGCTTGGCGTTGACTATTTTGATCGTCCCTTGCCCTTTCTCTGCCTTGAGTCCAACTTGCCTGGCTTCATCTCCTTTGATGAAGTGGCATGATGTACCCATGTTTACCATGACTTGGGTTAACTTTCTATCGATGCTGGCATCCACGTACATCAATGATTTTTCATTTGCGTTTGTTGGCTCTAGACTAGCCTTGACAATGTTAAGAAATTGGATAGAACCCATGTGTGCTTGCTCTTGTGTCTCCCGTTCAACAATTATGGCGTTGAGGGCTTCCCTTTTAGGACACTCCCTTACCTAATGCAAGCCATCGCATAGAAAACATTTTTTGTTGGGCTTCAACACGTCCCTTCTATCTTTATCCTTGCCCTCTTTACCAATAGGTGGTTTCCTAATCCCCCTCTCTTCGATTGTGATGGCCTTCATTCTTATCTTCCTCACGTTTACTATGATTTCCTTTGGACGTCCTAGCCCTGTTAGTTTTACCATATTTTATCAAGGACTCCACTATCTCCATAGCCGTTGTAAGATCCTATACACGACGTTGACGCAGTTCTTGCTCCACTCATAGTTCTAGATTATTTCAGAAGTTGAATAATAGCTCATCGTTGGTCATATTTTGAATCTCTAACATAAGCATAGAGTAGAATTTCTTCTTCTATTCTTTCTTAAAGTCATCCCAGGTATCTATTGTACACTATCATTTTCGCTGTTAGCATGCCTCTTGCACCACTATAGAGTTGTTGTGTCGATGAGGTTGAGAACTATGGCCTTTACTTTAGCACCTTCATCCATTAATTCCATTGCCTCGAAGTCCCTCTCAATATACTAAAGGTAGTTGTCCACCTCATTCGCATCTCGTTTCACATCACAAGGTTTCGATTTTAGCACCTCCACCTTAGAAATTCCCAACGTAACCATAGCTCCCCCGGCTATAGCCTTCTTGCACACAACCTTGTCTTCGTGGAACTCCTCCAAGTGAGCTTCGAAGTTTGCAAGCATCGCGAACACTTTTGCTTGGAAGGTCTCGTTGCCCTACTGTATGTCATGCACCACGGAGTTGATGGTAGCTAGCATGCCATCCTTGAGGTCCTTGATCTCTCCCTTATGATCATCTACCTGTTGTTGCAAGCTTTGCCATAACACGTCAAGCTAATCCCCTCGAGTTGGCCACGACAAGCTCTACCTTTGTGAGTCATGCATCCATGGCTACCACAATGTCATGGGACTTGTCCTTCCTCCCTTTTGTGTTACCGTCCCTTTCATGGGTTTGCTTGTTCACCACTTCATCCATGCCAGATGACATCGTGCATCCTCTTCCTTAGTCACGTTGTCTTCTTTGCCTGCTCTAATACTAAATGTCATGGCCTTTGATTTTTCAAGCTTACTGTGGGCACTTAGACTTTCATGATTAACTCCTTGTGATACTAAGTAAGCTTATCTCATCAGAACACTCGATGATAGAAAATGCTAGGCACTTGAGAATGAAGAGTTTTGCTAGAGAGATGATTACACTTAACTTGCTTGGGTGCCTTGGCCAACTGAAGCAACTCCGTTTATATAGGCACCTAGGATAATAATGAATGGCTTTGATCTTTCCACGTGTCTATGATCAAATGGTCGGGAAAGTTTTAGAACATACTCTAGAAACTTCCCACCTTTATACGAGAATAATTTGGAATCTTTTCTAGAACACTCTACAGTAATTTCTAAGATATTTACAAGTATTAAATGATCCTGGAGTTCTCTATACTTCTCTAGAATATTCTGAATCCCTCTAAAATTCTCTAGGCACTTGAAGTTTCTTCTGCATGCTAGATCTTTTCAAGATAGTCTAAAAACTTCCACAAGCTTCCTGAGTTTGGATCTAGCCTTCTCTATGCCTGAAAGCTAGCAGGTCATGATAGCTAGCTCAACACGTGTTTTCCACCAAGGACACTTGGTGCACCTAGCTTGCTTAGCTTCCACTAGATGCTCCATTTATAAAATTTAATGCAAATGCCTCCATTGTACACCACAACTCTCGCGTTTTAGGTCTTAGTGAGTTAATTAGAAATATGAATAGTTTGTGAGTTGCCTATTTCCTGCAACAAATGACTAATATTTATGTTCTTACAATGCGATCCCGAGCTACCTTATAAGGTTTGCAATTTTTTTGAAATACGGATACCATGAGGTCATCGTGAAATCTAATTATTTAGAAGCGCTCAAGCTTATTCACAATCCAATTATGTCTCATCCTAGTTACAATTTAGTGCTTTCCATTGCTAATATCTTTCATCAAAATAGGAACTACCACCTAAAACATGTAAACCATGTTTGTAACGCTTTCGCTGACCAGTTGGACCGCAATGCTATCCAAGCCAGTCTTGAAAAATTTTATTATCCCCTTGCTGCCTTCCAATTAAAGAAAAAAAATCTTGTCATCTAAAGCCTAATGGTGACTTGGCAGTAACTTCTTATATTATTAATTATTAAATAAATAAATGAAATAAGATTACCGTCGTTACTAGAGATATGGGGAGATCTGTGTAATTATTCCCTTTTGCCCTCGTTAGAAACCTGAATGGCTTTTCTTGGATCGTCTTCTCTCTATCAATCTCACTCTAGTATGTATCAAAGTCGCCATTGACGACGCTACTTCAAGGTCTCTTAGTTTTCCGATCCGGGAAAATGGTGGTTAATTAGAATAGGGAGGAAAAAAGAGAGGAAGAAATTTACAAAAGAGGATGAGGTCTTCTTCAGGAAGGATCAACGTCGCCGCAAGCGCTCCGAAACTAGATGTTGACAATCGAATCTCTCTCCGATACTACTATCGAATTGCTGATAATATCCTGAAACAGGTACACATATATATGTGAACATATAGATATATATATACGTGTGCAAATGCAATCAATTTTTGAATTCTAAGAACAACTTAGATAATCCTTTTTGAAGTTCTCGAATTGGATCGAATTGTTAGTAAGTTGAGAGTTGGACTGTTAATGACATGCTGATTGCTTTTCTGCTCTGAATGTCGTCGTTGTGTGGTCAAAATTTGTCGAGTTGGATTGTGGTTTGCTTGCTCATATACGATCTGTAGTTTATATATGTCTTTTGTGTTTGCACCAGTGAATATATCCATGGAAAGCTCACACTTTGAACTTTGTTTCTTGTAGTCTAATCAATTATGGCAGAATTCGTTGTGGGGTGAACAAGGTGGTTGTGCTGTAGTTAACAAGAGTAGAATTATTTTCGTGTTAATTAATTAATTTAGGTTTTGGGTATCGATGAAGACATTTCATTGGTATTGCAACTTGGAATTATGAAATTAGACATCAAATTAGGACAATACATGTTAATGGACCATTCTTCAGTGTTCTTATCTCTTATGCATGTCTTACAATATTTCATTTATGGTTAGACAGGTTTATCTTAAGGATCAGGATAAGTTCAAATATCTTGACAATTTAGGAACGCTCAAATTTAGGCGGTAGCATTTTTTTAATATTTTTGTTAAACTGGATCAGCTTAAATGGATTGAACAGATAATGTGGGTGTGGGAACATAGTTCCTAGATTTGAAATTTTTGTCCCAAGCAGTCCAAGTAAAACGTTTGTTAGTGGCAATATTTTTTTCTTTGGTAAAAGGAATGCCACTCATATGCCAAGTGGAGAAGAAGAAAACTCCCATCAAAAGAGTCTATACCAACCTTTACAAAGAAAATCAAGTTAGAAAACTCCCACAAAAGGCAGACTACAAATATCCTTCTTGATGATGACAAGGATAAAAACTCTATAAAATCAATAGTCTCCTCATATGAGGGGCATCAATACAATGTTCCACAATTCCGTGGTGAACTCATTGTGGATAAGCAAATGAGACACATACTCTCTCCCTCCTTACACAAGCAACACATGTTGGGTATCACAAGTTCTCTTCAAGCTAAATTATAAATGGTCAAGATCCTCCCATGTGGAGCAACTTAAGCAAAAAATGCAACCTTCGGTAGTATTCTCACCTTCTAAACACTCTTCCATGAGAAGAAAACTCCTTTGCTATTCAACAGACACCTATAGAAGGACTTTATGCTAAAAGACCGCCTATGATCTCTATGTTATACTAGAGACTAAAAACGAGAAAAAATAACGCAATCACACCCAAAAGATACGATTTAGCTGGCTGATCCAAAATTAGGGTTATGCACATAGAAGGATCTAAAACCCTAACAAAAGTAACGAATACAAATACCAACGAGATTTGTCCATGAGTGCTCCGACTCGGGCTTAATAGCCTTAGCTTTCGCTATGGACTATGCCTCACAAAAAATCTACTTAGCCTGTGTTTGGGCTAGCTTTTTTTAGTAGTTTTTATGGTTTTTGGCTTTTTTGTAAAAAAGTAGATGCCAAATCATGTAGAAAAAGTAAAGAAAAGTGAAAACAAATCTAATAAGCCAAACCAGTTGGCTTTTTTTTTGGCTTTTAAGTCAGAAAGCCACAAAAATAAGCTAACCCAAACACAGGCTTAAGGCAGTGGTGTCTCTGGAAATGGGTCTATGGCTTGGACCCCCAAAAAATAACCAAGCTCCACACGCCTAACATTCCTTGCCATCTAACAGTATCTATCCCTACAATCATCTTGCTGTGATCATACAAAGACTCTAAGAGACCCAAAAGCTGATCTAACTCCTAATCTTGCGCTTCTCTTCTAAGCCTAATATCCCCAAAACAGAGTTCCGAGCCTATCTATGCATAATTTGCAATGGTGGCCTCTCTATTCATAGCCAAAGCAAAAATATCCAGTAAAAACTTAGAGAGAGTCTTGTTCCCACACCATACACCAGACCAAAAGCTCACTCTATTCCCCACTCTTTACCTCGAAAAGATGTTCTTAGAAAACTCGTCTCATGCTTTGCTTACGCCCTTCCACAATCCTATCTCATATGAGATCGACACTTGCAGAGTTCTCCAGTCTCTTCTCAAAGTTCCATACTTTCCTTTTATGAGCTTCCTTTAGAAGTTGACCATCTCTAAAACAAATCTCCATAACGACTTCCCCAAAAGGGCTTTATTAAAGATAAATAGCCTTCGGATATTAGGGCCTCCTTCACTAATGGGGGAGCAAACAGTACTCCAATCCACCATATGGAATTTAAACCTATCCCCCATGCCCCATG